>JAQFYU010000879.1:0-17927 GCA_034694905.1 Ceratophysella granulata | reverse complement strand
CCGATTGAATTTCCATGCAAAATCAACAGTTTTTGCCTTGGATGCCCTTTGGCTGGTGTCAAGAATTTTGTTATTTTAGCCCGATACTGCTCTCTAGAGGAGAGTCAGCGGAGCTGACTTGACGTATTTCATACTCTAAGAACTTGAAATTCAATTCACCTGCTTATCAAAACAATGCTGGGCTGAACAAGAGGAGAAGTGATCTTACGGAACCGTACCGTACCGACGGTAGTAGTCCCCATCATGCAAGTTCACGGTGACTGCATTTGGCAACTAGTCCTTAAATACTGCGTCTCAAGCGTGCACTTCTTCTCAGAATGTCATAATTTTGACTACTACTATATTTTGCAGCCTCGTCTGAAAACATTATCTGTATCTGTATCCTCGTCTTCATGCAGACGTTCTCTAAATTGAGTTTTGATTATGACAACTACCTGCGAATTCCAAACAATATCGAATCTTTCAGTTATTTAAGAAGGTTTCTGTTTTTGTTTTTTGTCCATGTTTCGAATATTAATGTGACCGAGTGAACTTAGCATCAGTTTCTGATTATGATTTTTCAACAGCTTCAGAAATGCAAATGTATCTTACCAATATGAAAATAGAAATAAATTTCAAATCTGGATTTCTTCGTTGAATACATTACTGGCGTAATAAGATAAATCAGAAAGAAGTGATAGGATTAATAAGAATCACCCGTTTTGTCAAAATCTGTAATTGTCAAAGCTGTTGTCAAAATACTCGAGATTCCATGTCCCGGGAGAATCAATTTCTTTCCATGAGTTCAGAGATGCCATTCAGGTGAATTTCTACAATTTTCTACGTTATGTTCCTTTAAAGGTAAAAAACGATCCCACGGCGTCTTCGCTCTTCGCTCCTGAAGATTTGCTCCCTTGAAAATTCACTCCTTTTAAAATTCGCTACCACAAGGATTCGCTCCCTGAAAACTTGCCCTCATTAAATACAAATTGAATAATAAATATAACTATCCGTTATGCCTGCATCGATAAGTTTTATTTCAATAATTATTGACCAGCTTGAATTTTGACTATGTAACTACCCGTTCAATTAAAATTACGCACAGCATAAATGCCTATGTATTCAATATTCTTCTTTAGATGCTTAAGAATCGTCATCTATTCATTGACATTCTATCGAATGATTTAAAATTGAGAATATTGTACTTGTTTACTTTGCTAAATGTTTCAGGGTTTTATTGAAGTAAGACCATTGACGTTGTAGACGAGGTAGTGCATGGGACGCTCTAAGTTTAGTTAAACTTGTGTCCATATTGGATAAATTATTAATGATAATGATGCGTGCTGCAGAACTTGAACGAAGCTACACCGCCTTGCACACTTCTAGTTTGTAAATATATATATATATTTTATGGGGGCGATTTTTCCTACAGCGAATTTTCCGGGAGTGACTTTTGACGGGAGCAAATTTTCATTGGCTCGAATTTTCTGGGACGAATCTTCCGGTACGAATTTTTCGGTTTGCGTTTTCCTAGAGGGAGTTTTCCGGAGCGAATTTTCGTGATACCGTTTCATATTAACTTGACCTTCATAATTTCGACCGACCTGACTTTCAAGAAATCTGGGATCAACTTATAAAAGAATTCACTTGAAACATTTCTAACTACTACGTTTTGCAAGTGGGATTTACCATGACTTTGCCCCAGGTCAAATTCCTGAAACCCACATTTTAAAACATCACGATTTTGAACAAAATGAATTTCACGCTGAGTTCACACATCAGGTGCACCCACACCCACCCGTATGTAAAAGTACATTATAAGTTATACGTTTTTAAGCTGTGACACTACTTATCAATCAAGCCTTGCATGAGTCGTCATGAGGGGTAGCCAATGCTGCGTGGTGTGCGAATTTGAAACCCCTTCTGCTAGCAAATCGGCGTTGGCTGGGGTTGGAGGCAAACAAGGGTCCAGACGAGCTACATGGAACCAGTACATACCATAAGCCAGCGTACCTCACCCAAGGAGTAGCGCCATGTCCTCATCCCACAGGCACTTCTACGAACAAAAGAGAGTTGCCAATATCTTGAGACGCTACATGGATTCATTGGAATCAATCCTACTCCTCATTCGAATCCAGGACTCATAACCAAAACCAGCATCTTTCGTCGTCGCAATCTGAAGGTAGCCAAGCCAAGTCATAGCTAAACTGATTTTTGGAAAGAGTTGAAACAGTTGAGCATCTCATTCCACTTCGTTTGATTCATTTCCCATGATACGATCTATATATCCAACTCCTTTCTGTTGCAGATTCGAAATGAGGAGGGGACATTACCGGTTCCAGGTGTACGCTGTTCGGATTCGGCCGCGGTGGGCCCAACGAAGATTGGAGGTAAGAAGTGAACTGCATAACAGTCGTCCGTTATTGGAGTGTCCAATTAGTGTACACTCAAATAGATATTTTTTAGAAGAATTGATTTTAAGTGAAGCGTTCTGCCCATTCCTCAGCGAGTTCACACGGCGATGTATGCGGGACCCAGGTCCGAACTGAACAGTACTCCAAAATGGCTCCAGCGGTTGACTTCGGCTTTGTTTTGGAGTAAGAACGGGAAACGCTGCATCGGCATGGCATTGAACGTCAACATGGCTCTGTTCTTGTCCATCCAACTCCTCGTCTTCCTCGACCAGGTTACTGTCGCTTGCCTGTCCCAAGCTTACTCCGCATTATAAGGAATTGGGAGTCAAAAATCAAACAATTTGCGTTTGATGCATATGGTAATTCAAGCAGAATTTTGTGACTTTCCAAAAAATGTTCCAATCAATTCAATTCATTTGTCTTCATTCATTAATCACGTCGAAGATTGTAAATGGAAAGCAGGGTGGTTCACAGCGAATTGGTCAAAGTTTCACTCAACCAAAATTAGCCATGCTCTCTTATCTTCCAATTTACATTTTTCAGCTCTCAGAGGCTGTGTCTAATCATTTGGTCATTTCTTTGTACATTGTTACATTGAGTAAAATATTTCTGCTGAGGTCAAATATATGGTATAATTTAATACGAAATCATTTTTTAAACTCTAGATCCGGAACATAAGATTACCATTTCTGCTATTTTGACTAAGAATAAAACAAACTTCCAAAAACGCCAATGCTAATGTTAAATTAAAGCGTTGACTTTGTCTTCCTGGTTCACTCGTATTAGCCATGAGGATATGGAGTTTGAGCTTGAAAAAGAGGCATCCCTTCATGAAGAGTTTTAGCTCGCTCAGGCTTGTGTACCATATTCCTATTCCTTAGTTCCATGAGTTGTTTTCCAATGCTGAATTGGCTTACTTGTTGACTTGATTTCTACGCAATGCTTACCAATAATAATGCCCATTGTTATTTCTGTGGAATCCGAGTTGTCCATGAACACGTCACTACTCACCAGACGGCCAGACCCCGTGTGTTGTGCCAAACATTTTACAATGCGAGCAAGATAAGCCTACTTTTTGAATATCAGTGTTGATGCGATTTCTTAGAAGAATTCCACGCATTTAACGACGCAGATTGCGAACATAGTTTGCTAAGTCAATCCAGAATACAATTTACGTTTACGATCGAGTAGCACTACAAATACGTATGTATAACGGTTAACGCTTTTTCCGTCATATTTCACATTTAAAAGTAAGGAGTCTGCCTGTCTCATGCTAACACAAAATTTATCGTGTTTGTGCTCAACATTGAGGAATTGAGAAGTTCGTTCGTTGAAGATGCTGTACTGTAACGTGTTTAATGGGAATGGGAAGAACTAGACAGAATTAGAAAACGCTGAGTGGGCAGATCGGAAATCAGCTCGAGACGCGTCTAACCAGCAGTCTAATTGCAGAAAGACGATGAGGCACTGCACTGCAGGCGACTGCACCTTAAGAGAGGGTTATTATATTTATGACTGCTTAGCGTGACTCAACCTCAACTTATGTCTTGTCAATACTTTCTTCGAAATTCGGGGAATCAAGGCTGTGACATGACATTAATTGGGGTTGGACTATCCAATTTTATATTTTCGAGATGCTGTATCCCGAATTCCTTCTGTCAAACAACTTCTGCCAGCACATCTACCAGTTCAATGCCCTGGAAACGTAATCCAACACAATTCAATTTATCCTAATTCCCGATTCTAAGATGAAAAATGTTGATGAGGCTCAGATCTGTTATAAATATCAGTGTGGCTCGACTGTCATGGCAACGTAACGGAATGCTGCTAAATGGGCTATTGAAATTAGGATTTTCAAATTGATATTATAACGAACTTTACAACATAATAGTGATGAGGTGTAAAAGAGATGACTACACACTGCATAACAGTTGCCCGATTAATTACGTCTTCTTTGGCAAATTCTAAGCACAGGTGCACAGATCAGTGTTAACTATCACTGACCAATGGGTCAGCTAGTATGATCAAACGGGGTTGAGCGGAGCATGAATAATGATTTAACTTTAATTTATTACAAAGTACTTGTTCCTTTGAAGAAGGCGCAGTTTAGAGTCTACACCAATGAATATTTATGACTCCTAATGAAAATGAAAGAGAAAGCGACAAAAGTACGGAGTATTTGTATGTAGAAGTGTGGCATGTTTTGCATGAAAGGTGCAGATATTGGTTGATTTAGGAAGATTGTAGCCGAGATCAATTCCGTATTATTTCGCTTGACGACAAGAGCAACAACATGAGCTCAAAATATAGCCATTCCTAATTTCCAAGACTGAATTGGTTCATCCAAAAGTAAGCGTCTCTTGAGATTCAATGTTCGATCCTTCTGCGTAGCCATTCATTAGAGCCTTTGAACCCAAAAGTCGAGTTGGACTCATTCCCAATTCCCCTCCAAATAATTAAGGCTTAGTCGACGCCATTGACACGTCATGTCAAGTGTCAGCTCAAAAGCTTAGGTCGGGTGAAGGACTGCACCGGAGTTGATAATAGGAGAACACACAGAACTTGGTCATGCGTTACTTTCACTTTCCTCCCAGCATCTCCACCAACGGGACCAACTTTGATCGGATTTGGGCTTTTCTTCCTCATTTTCTCCCAATTCTGCCTTGTTTCCTCGACTTGAAAAGCTGAGAAGCTCTGGAGTCCGTGGTCCAGTTCGGAGTTGAGACGGAGGCACATGAGAGCTGGCTGTGCAGATGCTCCAGACCTCAGATCTTCTCTTCAAAACAGAGTTCGCATTCACACAGCGGGGAAGGAGCGGAAGAAGAGGCTTGTCTTCTTCTGCTCAGACAGATTCTTTCTCAACTCCGCGTCTGTGAATGTGCAAAAGTAGTACGTCAACTACGGAAACTTTTCCTCAAGCTCACCTGCCGCCTCACAACTTCACGCTTTCACTTTGTGAGTAAAACCTCTTGTTTCTAATAACTAAACCCCAACACGCAAGTTGGAGAAACTACTTCAGCCATGCAAATATTCAGTACAGTTGCAAACAACTTCCAGAAATCCTTCTAAATTCCAGACTTACGAGTAAACGAGAAATATGATCACGCTCAGTCGGTACAGCCGACGTTGAAAATTGAATTAGATTTTTCAAAAAAAGCATGTTACATGTTAAATAACCATTTGAAAAGGAATGGTCATCGGCCAAACTCTAAAAAGTTTTATCAGGATGCTTTCTCCCAATTTCACAAACTTCTTTGTTTAACAACTGCATTCCAGTGTTTCACTCGTTATATGTTTTACAATAATTACAAACAAGCAACGTATTAGCTGGGCTGTATTTCTTTAGCAAAAACATTGAATTCGAGTTACTGGTTCCTACGTCATGTCTTTCTCTCACCTCGTTACTGTTGACCTTGGGCAGTCAGACAAATAAACAGAACAGAAAATAATTAACGGTTTCAACTGAAAGGACAACAAAGGCCCAGAAGTAGGACAATTTCATCTACTTTCTTCTAGCATTGCGCTTCCGTACTTTGCTAATTAATTGTACAGTAGTCAATATTGAGTGAAACGGAATACCAATGCTTTATTCTGAAGAATCCAATAGGCCCAGCTCTCTTCTATGCTGGATATTAAGTATTCGTCCAACTAAGAATTGCATAATTCCCGTGGTGGGCAAATAGCCTGGATGGAACTGAGGACTAATATGTATGTAGTCGTAGTCGTATGTGCTGGAGAAGACTGTTGCCTCTTGCCCTAGGTCTACAAAGAAAGGGAAGTTTAGTTGAAGGAAGAGTAAAGAGCCAAATTGGTTTCTAACATGAAGAAGTTTTCAAATTAGATTCAGTTGATTTGATACTTTTGAACTCTGAGGAAACTCCTGAGTCGTCTTCCCAGAAATGTCCAAGGGAACCCAACAAGTGTTCCACTAAGTTGAGCCTAATTAATTGCACTTCCTCACTTTACTCTCCTTTCATTTTGCATGCTGAGTGACTCGTCCTTGGATGAAGGGATTCTGAGTAGAACTCATCCCGCTCAAAATGTATGTATGTATTCTGTCTATGCTAGTTGCTTGTCTTAGTTGTATGCAGAGGAACTACCTGCAGGCTACTGTGTGCAGAACAGCAGATCCAGAAATGAATGAAGAAGCACCCAGAGCTGAAGTCTGTAGATTTATGCATCTTCGAATCCACCCATTTCCATTCTGCCCATTGTTTTTATTTCCCCAAAGTAAGTTACTGCTCGGAACATTTATCTTGAGTGGTTGCCAAAATAGGAAATAATTGAGTTCGTGTTAGGAGAGTTCCATTGGGATCAGTGAAGTGGCTCAGGCAATAAATCTTCCGGGAATTTTGGGAGCATACTACCTGCATCCTGATCTTTGGAGAGGAACTGTTGAGACTTGACTCTAGACAAACCTACTGCAGCAGCCTACTCAACCCGAATCTTAAAAATATTATAAATACGACGTCTGACTCCACTAAGGCAATACTTTTGGAGTTCAGCTGAGTCAAACAAGACTATATATGTTTAGGCGATGGAAGAGATGCTGCTGTACATTTAATGCTGTGTAGACTTTAAAAAGTAGACTCAGGTTAATTGCCGATCTGGTCGATAGTCAATCTCAGCTGGAGTGGATCTGTAACGTGAAACAGGAAAGTTTGTCATCCCATAATTTTTCAATATTCACTCAGAACCCCGTACCTAATTCAAAGAAGAGTATTCATTTCAGTCAATACAATTTTGTTAAGTGATGTAGCACGGAATCCTCGGAACTCCGGAACCCGACCAAATTGCAATCATTGCTCCCTGGAATTGTCTCCTTCCGCGTTTCCTGATTCCTGATTGGTATTGAAATATTTTCAATAATTATATCTTACTGCCAAAGCAAATGTTAGTAAGGGTATTAGGATTTTAAGGGTGGGCAAATTAGATGTGGGCAAATGTACTTTGAAATTACATGTTGAGCTGTCTAAAATCTCAATTTCAAACACAAATTACTCAACTTTTGTTTTAATTAATTACAGAATTACATACAAGTTACAGGCTCAGCCACATTTAATATGTCACAAAGTACTTTTTACTTCGGTGGAAGATTAAAATGAGCTTTAATGAAAGACAACTTCAATTGCAAAATGAAAAATAGTGTATTTTGCATTTCACTTTTCGCACAAAACTGACATATACAGCTTCACAAACACCAATTTTAAATAAAATTTGCAAATAATTGTAATTTAAACTTTTTTAAACTAAAATAGGTAAATTATAAATTACAAAATACTTTAGGTCTGCCAATTGTGTAAGTTAATTACAGTAATTTCCAAGTAAATTTAATTTGTCCACCCACGTACTTTTTAAATGCACATAGTGAAACTCAATGAAGCCGAAATAGCAGAAGTGTCCCAAAGTCTTTGAGTAGTGGTGACATTTATTCCACATGCAGTTACATAAAGAATCAGAACTAAAGAGGCTTTTTGCGTGAATAGCTCAGTTTCATTTCATGCGAAACGCTGTAATTAGCTCATATTTAGTCTCGATGCAACTGTGATTAAAAGAATTAGATATACTCAATCGTCATTTGTCGTAAAAGATTGTGGTTTGGCAAAAGCGAAGTAAGCTTTATACGGTGTTAGTGTCACTCAATGTAACTTAGAATAAATATGGTTTTTGGATACGCATACGAACATCGTAAGATGCTGAGTAGTCACTAAAGGTGCAATTACCTAAATTGTGTAATGGAGAAAAGTGGTCGCATTGGGTTTATTCAAAGAACGTCTCTCAATTTTATTTTGCCATGAATATGATTGGAACATAGTTTCCAGACTGCTTAACATCTGCAGCAGATCTAGGACCTTAGAATTATGAGCTGATTGCGGAATTCAGAAGTAAGAGTGAGTACCTCTTTAAGCCAATTGCAACTTGTGGAGTAGGCAAATAAGGAACAAATACGATAAGGAGATAAGGAGAGCTCAATAAACCACTATGACAATATATTTACTAATTAATTTATTTATTTATCTATTTATTAAGACCAAACGTATTTCACAGCACATACAATTCATACAACAGAATATCAAGGACATACCCATAAATGGGATTTACTGTCATTGACAAAATTTACATCTACATACTATAGTTTTCTACTAAAATCAACAAGTATTCGGGAAATACCTGTTATCATTTTGAGAGGAACAATAGAAGGATGAATGCTGAGTGAAATTTCCTCTGGTGCGTTTTCATGTGGTAACCACGGAATCCGCCCTAAACCATCGAGCGTGAGTGCCACTACTGCCCCTGCTACAAATGTGCCTCGCCAAGTTTCTGCCTCCATCTCGAATTCTGACATTCTGAGCCCTCAGTTCGGGGTTTGAAAATATTTGAGATCCATAAAACATTAAAACATACCTCATCTAAATTCCACACATTTCGCTGGATTCGTGCAGTTCGTCTTCTCTGGTTTCATTCTTGGAAGATGCAGTTTTACTGAGTTACCTACACATACATATCTCAAAATTTATTGAATCTATGTATCATGTGCACTACACACAGTTCTACCAATGCTAGTGAATGGTACTTCAATTGGGTCATAAACAGTCATTAACAGGATTTTAAATTTATGAACGTTTGTCTGTAGCTGCACGAATCCCTGTTAAGTTAACTTAGCCAATTGACTCTAATCCATGAGTTAAAAACACGTAGTTGAAAGTGGAACTCTCCTGAGCCAATTTGCTGTTGTTTTGGAGAATTCTTGCTTGAGCTGAATAACGGAGCCAAAGTAGAGTGAAAGACTTTCACTGAAACTGAAAGTGAAGCTTCCCAAAGGACCACGAAGGACTCAACTCAAGTGCGAGAGGAATTTATAAATAGTGCCGCTTGGCCCCTCGAATAGCGCAAAATAAAAGGCCGTGACACCAAATACCGCGACTTTAAAACTGTGAAGTGTGATTCGCTTCGCTACAACCTACACCATGCCCCCCCGTAGAAAAACCGTGAAGGCAAAGATACTTTACTTTATATCCATGCGATCCCTGTTATACTCACTTTGGTGCATTCACAATTCACACTCTGGATGATATGTAGATTCATGCTTTGGAATAATTTCGACGAATTTAAAGATACATTATTCTTCTATTTCTTCGAACCTTTACTGAGAAATTGAAGCAGTTACAAAATCAAATCCGCAAGGTATACACACATGGAAAATATTTGAGCCTCTTTCAATCCAGAAATTAACCATATTTACATGCTTTTAAAAGAAGTGCCAAAGAGTTTCCAGATGGTTATATACCTACGGAACGATATTGGTTCTGAGAGTCGGTTCATAAACAAGTAAATATTGTATAGTTTCAACTTCCATTACTGCATTACATTTGGGTTTTGCACTTTTTCATAGCTCTTTATACGCTTCGCGGCTTTTCAGGCGGCCAAACCGTTCTGTGCCGTGGCTTTTAGTACGTCGTTTTTATTTCGAAATTATTGTTCCGCTGTTTGTGTGTCGTTGTAATTGTGCCGCCCTTTGCGACGAGTAAGTTTCCATTGGCATAGAGGAAAGTCATTGAAGTGAAGATCGACTTAAAATGCTCAAACACATTGCGACTATTTAATTGATTCTTGCTCGACTAAGAAATTCACTTCCATTGACGCCATTTACTATTTTCCCTGAAGAGTTCTCCATATTGCATCCAACCTTCGTTAAAATTACCCTGTTCTCTACTCTAATTGCTTAATCGAATCACGGATCGAGCTTTCTGGGCATTAACGAGAATGTCTAATGCAAGACAAGTATCAAGCCGATTTTCATCGTGCCGTGCTTATTGGCCTTGTCAGACAGATCGGACCTAACAAATTCACTGAATACGAGGATCCTTTCATTTAAATATTGAAACATATTGGGTTGGGTGTGGAATCCGGCTTAATGGAAATTCCTTATTCTATGTCACCAGTCTCCTGAATCTGATTATGCAAGTGATTCGCATGCCGCTTCTAATTAGCCGCCTCATTTGAGCAAAAGGCTTATTAGCATTTTGAATTCCCTAGCGAAGAAAGCCATGGAAATTAGGTAGTAGATTGTACAACCTTGTATTACCTTGTATTAGATTCGTCCGAGTTCATTTAATTGAAATATTGACTAAGAATCGGAACACTTTCCTCTGCTCTGATCAACGAGATATTTAGGCTGGAATTGCTTTGGGATTGGGAATGAGTGGACTGACTTGTATTTTTCCCTAACAGCCCATTGGTTTTTTGAGTCGCTGCTGTTTCTTGGACCAGAAAAACCTGTCATCCGAAGAACCCAGGCCAAAATTCACCTGATTGATATCTTGTATTGTGCTCACTTTATGGTGGTGAAGGGTGAAGCCTAAACCACTTCCTTGTTACAATAGGACAACAACCACATCTTGTGAGTTCGTCACACATTTCCAATAAAACAAACGAGAAACAAAATGTTTCAGAGTTAAGAGTTCAGAAGAGAACCAAACATATGTATTTCAATTTTCAATTATGACTTTAACCGACACACTTTAACCTAAATAGTACAATGCACTTTCTATTTCAAATGGCAATAATTCAATTGTTCAATTAAAGAATTTTAGACTTTGTATTCAATTTTATACCTCGAACAATATGGAAGGAAATATTTTAAGCTGACGTTAATACGTACAACGCACGCGTAACTGGAAAAAATTCGAAATGCAGTAGCTAATGTGCTCATTTATAATTTTATGAATTACGCTCGATTACGAAACAAATATCAGGGGTTCTGGTTTGAAAAACAAAAATTCTTATACAGCGAAAAGACCGATAAAGTTGGCCACAATGAACAAAGTGTATCTTCGTACCTGCGTCTCACTCAATGTAAAATGTAACTTGAGACACTGTTGATAAAACAAATATGGAAATCGTTTTTTTTTCTATTAGCTGAAAACCCCGGACCCAAGCCGTACTTCTGCCACTGTTAAACAGCGGTTCCTGAGACCCGGGCCAGGCGCCACAAGGACTCAGAAATACGGCATTTGGGATTTTGATGACAAAATTTCCCTTCGCTAATGTTTGAAAAATGATTTCACTTTTAAAAATGTAGGTACATATCTTGTTCTTGTCTCACAGTTACATTGAAATATGATTCAAAATTCTCTGTCAGATAGCCAAGTATTGCGAGATACCAACCCAGTTCCTACGGAATAATTCACTTGCTCGACCAAACAGAACTGTTGGACCGTTTGCTGGGGGCAGGTTTACCTACATAAGGGGGCATATGTTTACCTTGCATCAACATAGGAATTCCTTAGTTTTTATTTATTTATTTACTAGAGTTTGTCTAATGGGCAATTTTGGCGAGAGAATTGAACAAAATGACCAACAAAGTTTTTAGAACAATTCTGTGCTCTTAGCATTAAGAATAGCTGCTTCATGACAGAAATAGGCACACTATTTCCAACCAGTAAATATTTGACTTTAATTTAAGGTAAGACGTAGGTATTAAAGGTCTTTAAGGTATTGTCTAAAAGAACTTGGGAAAGGATTGGAGAAGGTCTACGTCTACGACCCTGTGGAGGATGTACCAGAGCAAACAGTGGGTTGGACCATCTGAATGGATGGAGATGAAAGGAAGGGTTTTTGTTCGTGACAGTTTCCTTTATCTTCGCCTCTTTCCACACGGACTGCTTTTTAATCAAAAACGGAGGATCTGCCTCTCGGAACGAGACAAGTTGACATTAATGTCGACTCACAATAAAAGAGCCTAATTCCAGTCTTTCAAATTCAAACCAATATTCTCAATGCAAATGAGTTGTCGAGAGAATGGAGATGACACGTAGCTCTCATCACGTTTGAAGTGGAACTGTTGCGTCCAGAGCATCCCCAAGTTCTAAACAATCCGCCTAATAAGCCAAGTCCGACTTTCTAATTCCCAATTTGAGCCGGAGCCATTTCCAATTTGCTGGTCATATCATTCATTCCTTGAGAATTGACAATATGTCATTTTATTATAAATTATAAATGATTTTTTAATCACTAATTCAATCCACACAATAAGAGTTGGTCCTGTCAGTCTCCATGCGAAGGAATAGAATTTCTCTCGCCCTTAAGAGGATGTTACATATTACATAGACGGCAGGAGGAGAAAAAATTGAGAGCAGCTGCAATTTGTATCCTCAGTAATAAAAATAGTGCGATTTGTTTTTTATTGTGTTAAACTTCATTATATTGAATTATACGTACATACGTACATGATAGATTGGTTCTGCGTAGTTCAGCTGATCGATTGTTGCGGCCTGTGCTGGTTTTTGAAATTTCTACAGCCCAACTCTCGATGCTTGACCTTTGGTGCCATTGATGAGGCGTTCCATTTAGAGTTCAGGTCAGTGTGATATATCCAAATTTAGCGCTTGACTTCGCCATCAAACCAGTCTCTTAATATCTGAAGGAAGATATCAGTATGTAATCTAAATATTTGTTTTTGTAAATGAAGTAAAATACTCTCTCAATTGAAATCTTAAATTTAATAATATAGCCATATACTTTCGTAAAGTTTCTCGAGATTCTTTTATAGAATTGTGATTCAGGCTTCTCCTGACACTAATCTCAAGGTCGTACATGCACTGGGTAGCCCAATCAATGGTCCCGAGTGAGGTCAGCGTGACTGCTATGCCAAGGCATAGCAATATCCTGCGAAAGTAGCCGTCAAATTTCAAATTTGCCCATTTGGGCAACGGGCACTTAAGTTGAAAATAGCCAGTAAATTCTTATCTTCCATTTGTAATTGATTCTCTTAAACTGTTGCAGGACTGAGTCGTTACACAGAGTAGAATATTTGAGCTTCGTAATGGACACTTAATTCAGGAACCGAGGCATGTTGAGATAAAATTGCCAAGCTTGGTCCGTAAACTTCTTTTTCGACCAAGCCTTTCAAAGTACGATACAACCTGACGAGATTCTCATTAGAAGTTCTTTTGCCTGACTCAATTCCCTTTCTCCAGGTCCTAGACTCAGTGAAAAGACTCACTTGTGAATCAGGATAATAAGGTCTTTTGATAGACTCTTCACTAGGCCAAGTTCCTGAGCAGTGCAAAAAAGCTTGAGCTTTCGAAGTGAAGCTGCTGTGCTATGGAATGGCTGGACTGAAATGTGATGTTCCCATTTTCCGAACGTTTAAGCTGAGATACGTAAACTGGATTCCATTAGAGTAATGAAAGCTCACAGATTATGAATTAACACTTCAATAGTTGCTAGATGTTGCTAGATAGTCGGCAAATACGTTCGGACAAACCTACAGAGTTTTGTCGGAGCATACCTTGTCCAGGCAGGCTGTACAGATAGAGGGGACATGATGGCTTTGCTGGCGGTAAAATGAATTGGCATAGCCACCTTATTTAATTAATTTCAATTTATTCTGTGCAATCTTCTCTATTTTCCATAACAACAACAAATTCTGATTCGAAATTCCCGCCAGTTCATCGAGCAAACCTTAAGCAAAACCAGCAACTAACCAATCACAGCCGAGGTCAATGACATTAATAAGCTTGCAACACTCGCCAAACGTGGAGAACTGGTTTGAATGCTTCGCGCACAAAAATTTGATTGGTGGAATGTTGCCCCTGCCAGGCACCCAAGAACGGCACCAAACAAGTAAACAAGACTGTCCTCTATATCTGTAGCAGGCGGGATTTCAAAACTCTGTGGACAAACCAAAATTGAAATTAACTTTTCGTCGTTGGTCCTCGGTCAAGACGAGTGCTCGGGTGACGGATTGTGGGAGTCATGGTAACATATAGACTTACAAATTCTTCTTAACGTGAAGACTGCATAAAAATGAATGAAGTTGTCTATCCTCGGAAAGACTTGCGATTGACAAGAGTGTTAAAAGAGTCTATTTGACTGTTGCTTTCCAATTCCGTTTGTGTCACGCCGATCATTGAGATAGAAATAGTGCATTGTACTGTGAGTGGTGGATGAGGAAGTTGGGATTGAAGAGATTGGGAAGTGGGAGCGTGCAGAACGCAGTCCTGTTCTTCTTTGAAGTTGTGAGTGAAAGTAAACGGAGTGAAATATTTAAGTAGAACCAGGAATTGGTTCCCATTGGGTTCTTTCTATGTAAGATTGACTCAGGCCGATTGGGGTTCGAGTCAAGAACGTCACAAGTCAGAAGTGTGCCTTCTTCTTCCTTCCCACAAACCGTCTCTCGATCTCGACTAATGCACACAGAAGAGTTTAGAGTAAATTGAAACTGATCTGCAGAGCTCTCAAGATCAGGATTGAATTATATTCTTTGAGAACGTCTCCTTGAGCATCCAGCTCCTTCCGCTCTCCAAATTACTCCAGACCTAGTAGTTGAATTTCCTAATTAATCCCATAAAATTCCATGTCAGACAAAGTGCTGGAGTTCCAGGAACCACTGGAGCAGAAACTAGAATCTCAAGTCTAATTTCCACAAACCTCGTACTTCCGCCGAATCCCGGTCCGCACTTTTCCTGAACCACACTCCGATCAAAATGAGGTTGGGTAAAGCTGATTAAGACCATCCGAACCAGCTTCTCAGAATCAGAATGCATCCAGCGGATCAGGAGATCATGTAAAATAGACTATATTTGTACTTTGCGTCCACTCAAAAGCCGCAACACCTAAAACCGCAACACCAAAAACCGCATCCCAAAAACCGCAACACAAAAACCGCAACACAAAAACAGCAAAACAAAAACCGCATTGATTAGGATTGACATGTGTCAATTGCAACAACAAAGCCGCAACAGAGACAACCGCAACAAAGATGGAAATTTTGTAAAAATTGTCTTTACGTCATGACGTTTTTGGTCAATTTATCAAAAGGGGATTTGGGAAGTGGGACTAGGAAAATTAACGACGGAATAAACTAGTACTCATGGCCATTGTCCATCTTTGTAGGAAATTATATGTTTGATCAATCATATAGTTGTTACCTCACGCCAAGAAAAGGGCTCAAATCAAAAATAAATTGAATCAGATTATATGTTGGAAAGTGCTTGATTATTGCAATAATTTTTGTCTGAAATCAATCAGTCAATCGAATTTAAATGACATATCCCTAGGTCAATCAAATTTGCGCTTGTGATATTCTTGGTTTACACTTATAGGTAATTTGACATTTGATTATATAATATACATATTGGCCCATTATATACATGGGCCCTGATTTTACAATATACAAATACAATAAATATATTTCTAAGTCTTATCATATCATTTTGTAATGAATAGGTTGACGATTTGTCGAATATATTTTTATATCAATATATTTGATTTTGTTGCGGTTATTTGCCTGTTGCGGTTTTCGTGTTACAATTTTTGATTTGCGGTTTTTACCTGCTCCGTCAAGAACGATAAGTTTTTAACATGTAAATACGCGTACACTTGAGAGGTATTCTGCATTCAGAGAATTTGATTACCATTCGAGCTGTGAGTTGTTTGGGATACTGGGTATCTGACTCTGACTGAAATTGGTATGGTGTGGTTATTTCACAAATCTGACAAAATGTTTTCCAGAGGAAACAAAGCCTGCTTGCCCGGATTTTATGTTATTTTCCTGCAGGCGTCAGAACTGACCTTGGACTACTCTGCAATCGAAAGGAAAATGCACTGAGGTTGCTTAGGACAACTACAAGTTGGACTTTGGACTAGTGGAAGTCCGAGGCAACTCTGTGCTTAGCCTAATTAACTGGTTAAAGTGGGCAGAGGAGTGATCCTATTCGGAGATAGGTCGTAAATTGGAGCTTGTGTGTCATGTAGGTAGTGTAGCGAATTAAGCGATGCAGTTTGAGCTGAGTTTGAGTAGCCCTGAGGAGACAGAAGAGGCCTGAGTGGGCCAAGGTTTATGTTCAACAAGAGATGTGAGAATGGTTGATTAGAAAGAAGGCTCTCAAATTCCAATCAGCCTAATTCCTTTCTTCACTCCATTCTCTCACTCTCACTCCAGAACTTCTTTTGTCTTCTTCTGCCCAGCTCTCTTCTGCCTATTAATGGGAGGATTAGCCCAAAATCCAAATGGTCCTTTAAGCAATCCGCCTAATGAACCACAGCTCAGAGTGGAAATTAATGGTCTTCATTCCTCGTCTCTGGCAACTGGCTTCTCCGTCATTGTCTCCCAATCCAAAGAACCAAACCAGTCTCATTCCTTGTCCAACTAGGAACTGCTTCTGGATCCAGAGCGAAAGTGGGCAAGTGAGATGCCAGGATTCTTTGGAAGATTGCTGGATGGCCAAGCAGCGGAGACTGGTGTGAAGTGAGCTGGCACTTGGGATTTCAGATCACATTTCGTCCACTCCTTTCCAAGTGGAACGTAGTATCTGTGTGTATGTGTAGACTCGAGTCTGTGGGTTGGACATTGGACCTGAGTCAGGACGCTGCATTACGAGAAAGCACTTTCATCTCAGCCCTTCCCATTATGAGCTCCTCTAATAATTCCCAACAATTAGCTCCGCTTTCTCTCAACTGCAGAGAAGCAGTGGAGAAACTTGGGATTTCCAGTCGAGTCCACTCTTCCCATTTATTGCACCATAAATCCACAACCTAAATCTCATCTCGTCTTTCAAATAATTCCCTGAAAAACGGACTTAGCCACTTCTCATCAAATGTTCCTCATTTCTCGCGGCATAAAGGCGACAGGGAAGCTAGCGCACGATTTTTAGATGAATTTGGGGACCAATATATTTAAATAAGAACTTTTACTATTTTCGAGATGTTTCCAAAAATTAGGGAGTGCTTTTTCCCAATAATCTGATCCAAAGGAACAGAATTAAGACTTAGACGGCTCGAACTGGGTAGAAATAAAAATTGGACTGAACTGACTTGAAGGTTGGTTTGACAATTGTGGGCTTAGGCGTTCCAGAGTATTTCTCTGGATTTGTAGCTGAGCTTTCTGGTGAAGGATTGGGAGGGCTAATGATGCGGACGAAGTGCTGAAGTGGATCCTGGTCGTTGAAACGGAGACGACAAGCACTTAGTTAGTCTCAGGACGACAATGACTCCCAAATGCACCTTTCCAAAGTACTCAACTGGAGCGGAGCGTCAGCCATTAGGGCCTTTCTTTCTTCGTTTCTTCACAGCTTCAAACATCACCTGATAGTCTAAGCGAATAATTCTTTGTAACTCTGGTCTCTAGACCACAAAAATAGACAACAGATAATAAAGTTTATAAACGAATCAGATCAAAACGGATAAAGTATTATGTAAAGTAGGTACATGGATCGGCTTGTCCTAGGCCTACAGTTTCATCATTTACTAAAACATCTTAGTATTTAGGATTATTTCGGGTGAAATGGAATGGAACAAATCCACTGCAATAACACACGAAAAGGAAGAACGAAGAAATTGATAATTATAACCTAAATATTACTTAAGTTTCTATTCAAAACTTGATTCTACTTTTAGACCAAAAGGTCTAATGGGATGGTCCTGTCTGTCTGTCTCTCCGTCCGTCCGTCCGTCTGTAGCCAGTTTTGCAGAAGCGCAGCGCAAGTCGCCTATGTAACATGGTATGAACGGATGCTTAATAGATTTTCC
>JAQFYU010000878.1:0-17931 GCA_034694905.1 Ceratophysella granulata | reverse complement strand
CTCAACAACAACATTTACATACTCCTCTGGCTGGTGACTTGTTGCGGCTTGTGGCTTGCTACATAACATAGGTTCACCGTTCAAAATGTCATCACGAAAGAAAGCTGAGATGTAAGTCAGAAATTGAAATTAGCAGTAGTCATATAGGTATAGCTTCATTCTCATTTACTTTTTCTCCTGCTTTCATTGTTCATGCAGTGAGCTGAACAAAGTTATGTTATGATTGTAACTTGTGATATTTGATCTGATTTAGGAATGATCTAGACACACCTGGTGCTGAAACAACAAAAGACCCCGGTCAAGAACCACAAACACCAACACTCAAGACCCGTGATGAGGTTCGTTGTCGTCCAAATAACGAATTTAGTTAGCCCCCTCACCCGGTTCACCATTCTACGCACGTATTCATTGTATATCTTCGATCATTTTAGTCAATATCATTAATTATGCGCTTTATATTTATTCACTATTATGTATTAGAATCGAAGTCGAGCTAAACGTTTTGCCCATCTTCTCAAACAATCGGAAATGCTATCAAATTTTGTCAAATCCTCTTCTAAGAACAAGAAGAAGAAACAAAGAAAGTCATCAACTCACAAACGGTAGGTTGTAGGTACAGATTTTCGTTCGTTAAATGATTCTACTTTTAGCACGGAAGTAGATAGCCATATAAAGTCATTTCTTTTCGGTTGCAGAGCTGAAGAAAGTGAATCTGACGAAGTGGAAGAAGACGATCATGAAGACAGCGTTGTACAATACAAGTCCAGTCCGTCATTCATCAAAAACGGTGAAATGAGAGACTACCAAGTACGTGGACTCAATTGGCTCATATCACTCTACCATAACGGACTCAATGGAATACTTGCAGATGAAATGGGACTCGGAAAAACTATACAAACTATTTCACTTCTCGGGTATGTGTG
Source organism: Ceratophysella granulata (assembly GCA_034694905.1). Lineage (NCBI taxonomy): Eukaryota > Metazoa > Arthropoda > Collembola > Poduromorpha > Hypogastruridae > Ceratophysella > Ceratophysella granulata. The sequence goes on along the minus strand of JAQFYU010000878.1, from coordinate 17,008 downwards.
AATGTGTTCAGAAGGCACAAGTACAAAGAAACAGAAAGCAAGGCGGAACTGAAACGAAAACCCGAAAAAATAAAATATGATTCACTTTCTTTGTATTCCAGCCATTTGCGAAGCGAGTTGCATATTCCTGGTCCGCATTTAATTATTGCGCCCAAGTCGACGATCCGGAATTGGATGAACGAGTTTGCCACTTGGTATCCACCTCACAAAACCATCGCCATCATCGGAAACAAGGAAGATCGGGTAAGCCAAGCCGGTCAACAGTACTTACTACATACAATTTCTATGAAATGCGTAAAAAGTAACTCAAAATTAGGGTTGTTCCGATGCGGGCATTTTTCCGAATCGGCCGATGCAGATGCATCGGCGACACCCGAATCGGCCATGCCGATGCATCGGCAGATTCTTTAAGCACATACGAATTTATAAAAAATGTACTCATACCGTCCAAAAAGTTTATTTTAACGTGCTGAGAAACTACTCGGTGTCTTTGCAAAGCGGCAAGCGGTAAATTAAGTCATATATCTTATGTAAAACTGCAAAAACAACATTACTGTTGCGTAACTCCAAGTGAAGTTGCTATGTAATAATATAGAGGTAAACATTCGTATTTAATTAAAGCTAAATTTTTTAAGTAAAGTAATATTGGTGCTCTTCGTTTCCCTTCCGTTGTCCGTTACCTGACGTTACCCTAGTGGAGTCGAATCATGTGGATAGGTCTGGGCTCTGGGAATTTAGCTTATGCTTTATGACGATTTACGATCAATCAATTCTTTTCCATTCTGGATGAGTTTTTCATAAGTTATTTGTCGCGCGTGTTTACTTTATGTTCTAGTAGTAAGTATATGTAATTTTGAACCAGTTACTAGTAAGTACTAACAAGACATCAAAACAATACAAAACCTCAATTCCTTTGATTCTCATACGCGCGACGTTAAAAAACTATGACCGATGCGGACTTTTTTATGGCTATTATCGATTATTAGCGATTATTAGCGATTAATCGGCCGATGCATCGGAGTTGAAACCCGAATCGGCGATAAGGCCGATTCAGCAAAATACCCCGAATCGGCTGCCGATGCATCGGAACAACCCTACTCAAAATACGAATTTATAATTGCAGGCTGACTTTATGAGAACGACGTTCGCTTACCGGAAATGGAACGTTTGTATAACATCCTACGAGCTTGTTTCAATAGAGTTAACGAGTTTGAAAAAAATACCTTGGGTTTATATCGTAATTGACGAAGCTCAGAGAATTAAGAATGAAGCATCCCTTCTTGCAAGAAACGTCCGCCTGTTAAAATCATCCAATCGACTTCTCCTAACTGGCACGCCACTTCAAAATAATCTTCATGAACTGTGGGCTCTACTCAACTTCTTGCTTCCAGACCTGTTTGACTCGGCTGAGGTAGGTAATTGGGTTTTGCGCTGCGGTACAAGAAGTACTCCGTGACGTGATTGTGTTTTCCGTTTGAATCAAGCTTCATTTGTCCACCAGACCGACACCCCTGAGTATATTCCCGATTTATTTAGTAAAAACGAATGACTGATCTATTTATTTGATGTGGATAATACAGGATTTTGATACCTGGTTTGATACAAATCACTGTCTTGGAGATGAGACCGTTGTGGATCGCCTGCATTCTATTCTGAACCCATTTCTTCTCCGTCGTATTAAAGCGGATGTTGAGAAGGGCCTACTCCCAAAGAAGGAACTTAAAGTCTATGTGGAGCTCTCACAGATGCAAAGAGAAATGTAAGTAGACAAATAGACATATAAGCATAGGTATAGCTAACACACATGTTCATGTGTCTATGAGTAAACACGTTTGTCACTGAAGACAAAAACTCATCATAAAAGTCGATCTTGATAGAGTCAGACTAGGTATTGTGGTTGCCTAAATTAAGTTTCTAAATTGTAAACACGACGGTTCAAGTATCCAGTTTGGCTTGGTTTAATCACCATTGATTTTAATCAGGTACCGTAAAGTTCTTCTGGGCGAGATGGATATTCTCAACTCTCAAGGGACCTACAGTCCCTCCCGTCTCCAAAATATTCTCATGCAGCTAAGGTAACTTGCACTGTCATAGAGCCAAATATGTCTAACGAATTTAACTTACTGGGCACACGACTGAATTCACAGGAAAGTCTGCAATCATCCGTATTTGTTTCCTGGTGCTGAGCCGAGAGTGAATGGTTCCTTCACTACGGACACTCATCTGTTGCATAATTGTGGGAAGTTACTCGTATTGGATAAACTTTTGAACAAGTTGAAAGCAGAGGGCTCCAGAGTTCTTCTCTTCTCTCAATTCACAACGCTACTCACTATAATTGAAGACTACTGCTGGTGGAGACGTCACAAGGTACACAAACTGACACTAAGCAAAGTTGAATCTTAAGGTCACTTTGGTCAAATCTGAAACTACAAACTACTATTATGTATATTGTTTCTGTGTCTGCAGTACGTTCGGTTGGACGGGCAGACGAGTCACGAGGATCGTCAGGTAATTTTGCTAATTCCAAATTCCAACTATAGACGTTAACGTTATAAAATTGGGTTGAAGTAAGGTGTCACTTGTTGCTGCTAGTTTGTACGTGCTAATTCCTGATGCATTTCTTCATTTCATGAACTGAAATTGAAACGACTTTTTTTCGAAAATTAAACCCTACCTACAACAAAAAGCATACGTAAAGCTAATCTGATTCTGTACTGCCTGCCACGGTAGACTTACATATTGTATTCTATCAAGCATAAACCTTTCAACTGTATTTCAACCGATTCAAGTCCACTGAAATATATTTCAACCTGTTTTACGATTCACGAAACAGGACTGCATTGACGAGTTCAATGCTCCGGGAAGTGATTTGTTCCTCTTCCTCCTGTCCACACGTGCTGGAGGTCTGGGAATTAATTTGACTTCAGCTGATGTCGTCATCCTGTACGATTCGGACTGGAATCCACAAATTGATCTACAAGCAATGGTATACATGAGCCTCGTATTTTCTAAACATACACCGCATATATTTGTTGAATGTTTATTGTGTATCTTGTACTATGTATATAGGATCGATCGCATCGAATTGGTCAAAAGAAACAAGTCCGAGTCTTCCGTCTTATAACTACTGAAACAGTAGAGGAAAAGATTGTTGAAAGAGCGGAGGTTAAAATGCATCTGGACAGAATTGTCATCCAACAAGGTGCATATAATAATAAATGATTAAGTACTATATATACATTTGATGTTCAGCTTACTCGTCACTTGAATTTAAGCTTGCAATATATGTTCATACGTTTAACGTAAAATCTCCATTTCATGAATTTCATTGCGACAGGTCGTTTGGTTGACGGTGATAGGAAGAAGAAACCTGGAAAGAAGGATATGCTCAGTATGCTTCGTTTCGGAGCTGAGAAGATTCTTGCTTCCAAAGACATGGAGAACGATATTAGTGACGAGAGTATTGAGGCTATACTCGCCCGCAGTTGGGACAGAACTCAGGACATGGAACTCAAATTGGGGACGATGAACGAAGATGAGCTTCGGAATTTTACAGCATCGGGTGATCAACAGGCTCCGCTTCAACTCAAACCATGCTCACTCGCGGAATTTGAGGGGAAAGATTACAGGTGAATTTATACAAAGGTCCAAAAGAATACCAACTAAAACAAATCAATTGTTTAGTCATCTCTATAACACTAATTACAAATTGTATTTAGCAAATTACGTGGGAGGAAACAGAATACGTTTGATGATTTGCTAACGTTAACGCCACGAACTCGGATTTCCTATGTGCATACAAGTGCAAGCTCCACTTCCGTGGACCAAGAAATTGTACATCTGAACGACTTGGTAAACTCCAAATGTTGTGATACAAGACAAGTCTAAGAAGATCAGAAGACCAATGTTGAACCACATTAAACCGAATTACTACTCTTTTTCAGGAGTGGATGCTGCAAAGAAAACCGAAAATTATTTACGACTTTCAATTTTGTTCACCTCGACTCGTTGAGCTGAACTACCAAGAAATGGACTACTTTGACCTCCAAACTGACTTCGAATACAAGGTACAACTGTTAACTAAGTTAATGTACTATTTGTTAACCCACTTAATGCTCATTGAGTCTATATAAATTATAGCCGAGTTCAAATCATGACGAGAAGTTGGATGAATGGGACAAGCAGCGACAGAAGAAAAGAGCTGCTCCGCTAACACCAGAAGAGCTCTCCGAAAAGGCAGATCTTCTGAATCAGGTTGAAAGAATTTTCGGAATAACGGCAGTGTCGGCTTCAATAAATATTAAATATATTAAATTAAACTAAACTAATGTTCAATGAAATATTTGCTTTAGGGATTTCCATTGTTCTCTGAGCGTCACGTTCGTTCGTATTACAAAGTGCTGAAGCAGAGAGTTACAATTGAAGATCTACCGGAAATTCCGCCTGATTTTCCTCAAAAGCTCGATTTCTTCGAATATCACGTGACTTTTATGGAACGCCATCATGAGCTCCTCAACTTTCATTCGGTTCTCAAAAAATACAAACTCCATTCGCTCATTCAGCCTGCAGTCAATAGATGGACAAACGCTTTCAATTGGAAGGCAAGTACTTTGGTATTTAATTTATGAAATGCTTCATTGAATTGAGCTATTCTATTGCTTACTCTAAATTCTATACTACAGATTGGACAATATGAAGACCCTGCAGATCTTGAAATTACATACAATCCATCTCAATGGTTAGGAAAACGGTTCAACATGTTCCTGGACCGTCAGCTAGTAATTCTAGCTCAAAAAGTTGGATTTCAGGAGAAGAATTTCGCAACTATGGCGAAAATTATCGAGTAAGAAAACGTAAAATTAGTAAGATATGGATTCCAAACCACTTAAGAACATGTCTCATTTATCAAGGAGCGCTTGCTCGACGCGTTGGCACTCCCTGTTTCTTACGTTGTATTATATATCGTCTCGTAAATTTATTCCATAGGGACAACATTGCTGGAGAATACCAGAACTTTTTGAGAAGTCGAACAGTGGAGGAAATCCATTCTCGCTTAGTTCTCCTCCTGCACCTCATTGAACAGGAAATGAAGGAAGCAAATGCTAGACAAGCTTCGCAGTCAGTGAATGCAGTGGACAAACTGGAAAAGGAAGAGAGCTGTTCCGAATCTGCTCTTGTCGATTTCAAGGTTGATCCGAGCCCAGTTCGTGAAAAAGGAAATAATGCCAAGAAAAGGAAGTCAGGTCTGGCGCTTCGTCCAAGACTCGCTCAAAAGGTTCCCAAAAAAGTTGAACGCACCCCGAATGAATCTTAAACATTGATTTAAATCTGGATCAAATATTTTTAAAACTGTTACTACAGTAGTAAGTATTACTGTACCCACAAACTTTTTTCAATTTAATACTCAATTTTCCTATTCATTCAGCAACCTGAATTCTATTCCAACTTTGAAATCCTCCTTTGAATTGCAGAGGAATCATTTAATAAAATTATCCTACTTCAGCCAACGGTACTACTTCTTTTGGAGCGCAGTCATTTGTGATTAGGTGGGAATGAGAATGCGAGCATCATCAGTTATTTTTCACTCACTATTGTATTTTCCGTGTGAATTTCATGCGCACTGACAACACCTATATTGTATGTATTTTAAAAGGGTTTATGTTAAACAGACTAGCCAAAACTAAAACGGCTGACGGAAAACAATAAAAGCTAACCAAGAAAATAATTTCAACATTTGGCCATGTCATAATGTACGCAGAAAGTGATCGCGTTAGCTGTTTCCTTGGCTGCTGTTTCCAAGTGTCGCTTCACTGGGTCTGCGTCTTGGTGGAAATTGAGTCTCCTTGACGATGACGGATTCAAAATACAAAGTATTTCTCAGTTTACTAACTCAAGCAAACTCTGCGGATTATTCCGCTTGTGCAGAGAATTCGAATTTTTGGGATAAATTCTGTATATTTGGATTGGCTTGGCATACTACGTTTACTACATACAATTTTGAGGAGCTTGAGAATGAGTCTCTCGCTTGTGACGATGGTGGACCAGGATAGGTCCAATTCGAATCTCTTTGGCGAGGATGACGCTGACGCTGCCAAGCGTTGCCTGTCTTTTCCTCGTAAAAGGGTGCTCAAGGAGGAACGTGAAACTTTCGTCGCGTACGAACTGGCCAAGGAACCCTTCAACTACAAACTCAATTCTGCTTCATTTCATCGTTTGACAAGAGACGAAGTACTGGAGGTTTGGTTCAATATAAATTGAGTTTACCATTATAGCAAATAATATCCCAACCCAGTAGTTCAAAAGCTATGACTAGAGATGAAACGCGTAGTGCTTAAATTCATGAAACTGTAATTTTTATATTGCAGATATTCAGCAAAATTCTAGAAAGCATTGACCCCTCTCAGAAGATTGATGCAGTTCACGAAGAATTCGAGGAAATTCTATCGCGTGTCTTTGAATTCCTTCGAATTTTGGGATATCGTCCTCCAAGTAATGTTACAGCGTAAGTGGATTTATCTGAATTTATCGAATACTTACTTCGGCTACCAAACTTTGAACTTACGGTAAATAGCGGAGCTTCTTTTAGACGTAACGTATCGAAAACTCAGTTTGAGGTCATTTTTCTATTCCTGATCTGATATATTAAAGCTCAAGGTTCAAGCATATTGACTCGAATCGCATACAATTTAATTTTCAGGGACGATCTTCAAGCAGGGCTTGAAGATGGGAACCACGAAATTCTCGTGCCCATAATGACCTGGCTCTTGGAACGGAAGGACAAGCTCAAGTCCCGTGTCTACCTGGCCAAGTTTCTCGTTCCTATTGTAATTCCCTTAGACCTCTGTGCCGACGAAGATGTTGTTACGGCATATGACAAGGTAAACATGCTTTCTACTTGTTAGTATGGCTTGGCTGGTGCATGGCATTCTGTTGAACAAGAACTGATGAGGGTTAAACCAAATGCTTTTCGAAGTTGATGCTTGTTCAGGATAGATTTTAAACGACTGAATTTTCAACTATTTTCGAATGTCCAATATCCGCAGTACGAGAAACTGGTCGAACAGTTCAAGCAAGTTCACAAGGAGAAAGAGACGCTGAGTGACTCCAAACCTATTAGCAACTTATTGAGCGAAATCCAGCGTCATGAAAGAGAACTGCTGAGTCTTGGGAGGAAAACGGAAGCCGTTAAATCGAGAGTAAGTTATTATAAGTGTAAATATACAATATAAAACGCTCAACATCAAACAAGGGCATCGTCTCCTGTACGAAACGATGACGTTTGACCCAAATTAATACGCCTGTCCAATATTCTGAAGAAAGTTTGAATATCGTTCGACGTGCATGGTGCAACAAATTAATTTCCTGCTCTTGTCGTTATTTGAGTTTTCTAGGGCGAATATCTCTTAAATTGAGTCGAACAACGCTCATTATAATAATTCACATCCCAATCGAACAGATTATTGCATTTCTCTACATTATTATGAAGAGTCACTGTGATAACTGATAACATACTTCATATGATATTTAATTCCTAGGTATCTTCCTATCCGGAAATGTCGGAAGCCATTGTTCAACTCAGAGAGAGACGCCAGGAATTGTCTAAAATGGAAGGACTCCAAGATGAGTTAAAGTTGGAGAAAAATGAGTTGGAACAACTAAGTTCTCGTATTGCGACTCTGAAGGCTCAACGTGAGAAGCTATTCGACAAGAACAGAAATATGACTCCAGAACAATTGCTGGTTCGAGAGGAACTGGAACGAGAGAGCCTACTTCACGACGTGAATCATCGACTTCCCAGGAAGATACGACAGACAGATAGGAAGATCCTGTCAATTCAGCAAACGGAAATCGTTGCATCAGAAGGGAAGCTCAATACTCAGTTTCTGCGCAAAAGAGTTCACGCAGAGAGACGGAGACTGGAAGCTGCAGAAGCGACTGCATTGAAGAAGGATGACGCTGGCGAAGAACTCGTGTTCACGAGACAACGAGCGAAAGGGATTCGGGCGAAGCGACAAGAATTGGAAGCTAAGGTACTCTGTTTTTTCATTCATTTCAAATCGCTCTTATTCAACCAAATACTTGTAATCCAAGAAAAAAAAGCAAATTGAGTTTCCATGCCGAGTAAGAATATTTGGAATTCGAGATTACCGGTCCTAGAATAAATTTTCAAATATATGAATCATCTTTATGTGATTTAACCAAAAAGTTTCGCGAGTTGGAAGAAGAGCTGGAGGTTGCTCGGAGTGAACTGGCAGAATCTCAAGCGAATTGTGAAGGGAGAATTGCGGAGCAAGAAGCGGTTCGTGACCTCACGACTGCCGTTCGAATTCGACTTGGAGAGTTCAACAAGAAGAAAGCGGAGATTAGAGCTGTTCAAGCGGAAGGAACGGTTCTCGGTTCAACCAAATTCATTCTCGAGCAAAAGTACACTGAATCCCTGGAGTCCCTTGTAAGAAAATGAGCATTAACTCGGAATAGTATTGACGCATCTCTTAAAAGTCACGAGGAACGCTTGTGGACAAGCGCATGTTGAAGAACACCTTAGCGTTGCTTGTTACTTAGCATTCTTGATCGGTAAACTCTCCCTAATTATGTAATTTCAGCGAGCGGTGGAAATCCAGTTTGGGCTTGAAGGCTACTTCGAAGCCAAGGACCAGCAAGAAGTGAGTGGAGTACGGCCGAACAAGTATCAGCTAATGAGTGACCTGTCTCTTAGTATCGGGGAATTGACACAGAAATGTCAGGTTCAGAAACAAAAGTTGATGCCTATTTCCAAGGCAGTCAACTCATTGCGCCAACAAGTCTGTCTCACTGCAATGACTTACGACGACATGCGGAAGATTTACGAGAAGACCCGACTCAAGGCCGAATGCCAGTTCTCCCAAATTAGAATGGTGAATTTCCAAGACAACTTATCCTTCCCATTCGCAATTATCGTTTCATGTCAGGATTTTAAAAGTTTAAAAACAATTTCACTTTTGATCTTTAGAAAGTGGATCATCTGAATCGGGAAATTGAGAGGGATGAATTGAAGTACTTGCAGGTCAAGAATGAGATAAGAGTGCTCAAGGTCAACTTGGAGCGAGCCAAGGAAGAGAAGGTTTTGTTCTACGGTCGATCTTTCCGGTAAGATGAATATTGAACAAAATTCTATATTTGAAGTGTTCCGAATCGTGTGAAACGTTTGAATGATTCCTTCAGAGAAGCGCTTCTCGGTAAAATCATTGAAGAGGAACGACGGAATAAGCAACTCCGCGAAGATGAATCGAAATTGGAAGAATACACGGAGAAGAATCTGAAGCAGACTGAATACTGGACCAACATTATAAAGTAAGTGTCATGTCATGGTACATTGAAACTTGAAATCACACAAACGTAATGCCGCAAGCTGTTCCCGACCGCGGGACGCTGAGATTTTGTATTTTACAAGGATCTTGTGTCGCCTTCCACACAGACTTCTCAAAGTTAAGATTCAGCTGGTGTCTGGAGAAAGTCAAGCTTCGACTTCGACAAGTGCGGATTCGGAAGTAGAGGATGTCCTTGACTCCAGCGAAGGGATACCTCCTGAAGAAGAGTCGAATCAAGTTAAGGATGAGTAAAGAAGCATCGTGGATTGACTATTGACTCGGCTACGAAATTCAACGTTTAAGGCCGCAACTTCTACTAAAAGATATAAGAAATATAAATATCCTTCTGTGTACGGGTTTAAATTAAACGACGTTCAAAAACGCTTGTATTTCTGAATTTCTTTTCATTCCATTAGTTGTAAAATTTCAATTCCATCTGACAATACATTAATGATGATGATGATAAGATAATTGATTTCATTTCTGAATTTGGAAGGACGAGAAAGTGAAGTCGGTCAGGCTTCTTTCCTCTCCGAATTCTGTGCGAATTATTTTGGATTTTGGACTTCCCGTTTTCTCAAGCCAGGTTTTCCTGTAGAGATAGGTGGAATTGGAAATAAGAATATATTTGCATTGAAAATCCGAATAGGCTTCCTGTTTGTTGTACGTTAATTTTAAATAGAGCTTCCGGGATTTTCGGTCTTACATGGTTTTTATTTGCGGGGAAGGTCCCTCAATAGTTCCAGTGACTGTGCCCTCAGACGTATTGAGACAAAATCCCCGAAGACCCAGCTCCTTGGCTTTGGACATTGTGTGCTTTATAATATAAATAAATTAAAAGGTTTCAAAGTATAGTCACCTTGAAGAACATAAAGTCGTATCGTATCGTAACGGTTCGTAATATGTGTAAATGTGCACTTCTGCTCACCTTGCGAAAGAAGACCCCTGCAATGCATAGTTATAGAAATTATCATTCGTGAACATTAATTAACAGATAAACAGATACTATGCATTAGACCTCTTTTGCTTGCGCCGGGTTTTCCATGTTTAATAATTATAAGTCCTAGTCCTGTCATTCTGCTCAGCTTACCCTGAACTTTTCCAAAAACCGTGAAGTCCACTGCAACCACGTTCCCCGTTTTCCCAGCCATCTCAGAAACTTTCGGGGGAAAGTTATTCGATGAACTTAGCTTCTGATCGTGGGACAAGTTTTTGGATTTGATAACTTGAGTATAGTATTTTCTGAACTGAAAGTTACACCTGTCCTGATGAGTGTGGATTGAACTGGAATAAGCAACATAAACAAGATCCAGATTTTGATATACAGGGTCAATATCACCATGACAACTTCGCTTCGCAACTTCGTGCTTGAAGTCTCTTATTAAATACATGGATGAGGAACCAACCAAAACCAACTTGTCACAAGTCACAAAACACGCAGCGCGAAGCGAACGAATAAAGTGCACTACGTGTCTGCTGTACAATTAAGTTTTGGTATGGGAAATGAACTTATGCTCGAACTTGAACAAATTCAACCAAAATAACATACATATGTAGATAACCAAAACATTATGCATGGATCATTTGTGTATTCAACATAATTTTGCATAATTCTATCTTGAGGGATTCGAACACTTGCGTGGGTTGGGTGTTATTACACTACACACAAAACTCCATCATTCAGACAAATCAGGATAGTAATTCGTCAATTAAACAATTCCTTACTTATGTACTTTGTACTTCATACATACATACATCAGTATATGTATAGGATGTTAGAGCTACATATGTAGTAGTATGGAACGTAGCCCGTTTGCAAAATGTCTAGATGTTAGCCATTTTGAAAACTGGCGAGCCGGGTTGCTTACTGGCAAACCACTATGCATCATTTTACTACTTAAGTAAAATTGTGTCATATACATAGCTCAATACATACTACTACATTAGTACATGTAGTACATTACGCTGCAAGCTGCAAATCTACATCAGATCAAGCTTTGATAGTTGAAGTACATACAATTCGTTGATTTGAAAAATATTCTAATTAATAATATGACAAAAAATACGAAGTTATATACTTGAGATTCCAGTAGATTGATTGAAAGCCATATTGGCAAATTTTTCTGACCGCCAGTGTTGGAGAGAGATGCTAACAAATCCAAACTAGCAAAATCTTTATTCTCTAATGTGGCAAAAACTGAAGGACAGTCAGATTTATGGTAAACCAAAATAACGTTTGACGTTCCCATTAGCTCTAATCTTCTAACTAAACTCTAATAAACTGCACGATGCGAGAGCGAGATGCGATGCATGCGCGATACGATGCACGTTGGTCTATGCCAGCCCATTTTGTTTGTATTTTGTATGGATCTTTTTCAATTCATCTCAGTTCAGTTCATTGTAAAATTTTGGAACTTGGAACCGCTCACCGTCACTGAAAATTCTAAAATAGTGAAGAAGTTTTGAAAGTCGTACAAACATAGTTTGTAATTAGTTTTGTGACGTGACCATGATTGCGTGCACATGTGTACACACTACGCGCTACGCGCGTCAGTTAATTCGTAGGTAAAATCTTACTTATTGTTCTAATCATTACGGACACGCACGCCTGCGAAGTATCTTCTATGTATGTATGTATTATTGTGTTGTTGCGTCGCGCCTTGCGTCTTCGTCTTGTGCGATAATTTCAGTTCAGTGATTAAGTTGAAATTTGTAATCAACAGTGAGATATACATACATAGAGAAAAGGGTACTTTCAAAATTCGAAATTGTTTCGGGAAATCTAACTTGTTTTATTTTTAGTCTATTTTAGTTTTGGCGCTCTCTGTTGTCATCTGCTGGAACGAGGAACGAGGGATTGAGAACATCAAATTTAACTTTGACACTTCTACGCACAGACTTCAAGTGTACCACAAACATCAACAAGCAGAGGAGGAGAAGAGGAGTACTTGATTACTTTAGACAGACTAGACATTGACATCAGACAAGCTCTCGTTGTCACCTATCACTTCACACTTGCTGGCCATCATCATCACCTACTCACCAGTCGCAGTGTCATAAAACGTTCGTCGCCGCAATTTGTATCGGGTATAATAGTAGAATGGAAAATGGAATTCATAATCCCAACTTCATAATCCTTTTCCGTTTTCGTAAACAAACCTATTTGGCATATTATGTACCTAATATGTTGCAGCGTTGCAAGTTGTAATTTGTAATTGTTTGAAGAATACATAGAATGAGTGAATAAAAGTACTGTCTTTATTTTTCAATTTCTTCTTTTCTTTATAATTTAGAAAATGGTTCCTGAAACACAAAAAGATGTCCCCGAGCCACAGAAGGCTGTTGAGTTCCAGCGTTTGCCCAAGGACATTGTCCCAGTTCGCTACGAGCTCTTTATCGAGCTGGACTTCAAGACTGGAGCGACGTTCAACGGGATCACGACGCTCTATGCTCAAGTGACTACTACTCTTTATGGACTGAAGTTGTGAATTCCAGCTTCGTTTCGCTTCAGCAACCTGTAACTACATACATTATAAATATCTCGTTGTCTGTATTTAGGTATTGGAGGAGACAAAATTAGTCCAGCTTAATGCGGTCAATCTGGAGATATTGGAAGCATCATACGAACAGGTGGTTGAAGGTGAGAAGAGGAGCGGGCCCGCGAGTTCCACGATTCTGGACCCCGAGACGCAAATCCTGAGCATTCGCTTCGAAACTGCCTTGAGTCCTGGCGAAGTAACATTCATCATCCTCTACACGGGTAAAGTGGCGGAGACGAAGAAGGGCTTCTTCAGGTCTCGCTACACATCTCAGGAAGGAGAAGAACGCTATGCCTTTGCAACACATTTCGAGCCGGATATGGCTCGCTCATGTTTTCCATGTATGGACGAACCTGCCCTTAAAGCTACCTTCCAGCTCTCTATCGTGGTGCCGAAGAACAGGATTGGGATTTCTAACATGGTAATCACACTGCAGCATTTCGCATCTCTTGAATCTGCATACGGCAACACATGGATTTTTGCATTTTGATAATACCAATTTTTTCTTTTCGATCTAGCCCGTGCTCGAAGAGACGGACTACGAAGAAAACCGCCATTACAAAATCATGAAGTTTGAGTCTACACCCATCATGTCCACTTACCTAGCCGCTTTTGCCATTGGCGAGTATGACTTTGTGGAGGAATTGACAAAGAACGGGGTCAGAGTTCGGGCGTACACACCTCTCGGGCGAAAGAACCTTGGCGAATTCGGGCTTCACGTAGCAGCCAAATCCTTGGACTTCTATGAGGACTACTTTGGTGTAGCTTATCCTTTACCCAAACTTGATCTTGTACCACTGGCTGAGTTTTCATCCGGCGCCATGGAAAATTGGTATCTACACATACGACACCACATGCCTTCGGTCCTTCCAGAGCTTACACCGAAAATCCCTTATATTTCTTATTTCAGGGGCATGATCACCTTCCGAGAAGAGCGACTGGTAGTTGACGCGAAAGAGACGAGTGGAATGTCAAAACAGTGCGTCGCATTGGTGGTGGCTCACGAAGTTTCTCATCAGTGGTTTGGGAACTTGGTGACGATGGAGTGGTGGACAGAGCTTTGGCTCAACGAGGGCTACGCAACTTTCGTGGAGTTCATCTCCGTCGCCCATCTCTTTCCCGATTACGACATTTGGAGTCAGTTCTCGACGGACGTTTTGATTCCAGCTTTGGTCCTCGACGCCCTCGCCAACAGTCATCCCGTCGAAGTGGAAATCAAAGCACCAGCAGACTGCTCCGAAGTCTTTGACACCATTTCCTATTGCAAAGGAGCTTCCATCATTAGAATGCTTCACACTTACTTGGGAGATACCAAATTCCGTGCTGGCATGAAGGACTACCTCACCACGTAATTGATTTAGTCCACTTCATACATGAAGGGTCCTGGAATCAAATAGTTCTTCTTTTGTTGATAAAGTGGAGGAAGTGATTTTTGTGGTTTAATTGATACATAGTAAACTATAATCCTCAGATTCCAATACAAGAACGCTCGGACGATTGACCTTTGGGAGGCTCTTGAGCGGACCAGTGGGATGCCGGTGTCCAAAGTAATGGCCAACTGGACGAGTCAGGTTGGATTTCCACTAGTCAAGATTGCAGAAGTAAAACAAGTTGGTACCGGCCGTGCCTTCGTACTAACTCAGGAGAAGTTCTGTGCTGATTCCAAGTACAGCGGAAATAAGGTGCAGTCTCATGAATTTAAGAATGAATTGACAAAAATTAGGAGATACTATTTGTACGGAGTATTAGTTGTCACCGGTGTCTGGAGCGTACAAATACCGTAGGTTGTAAGTATTGGTGTTTTGACGAAGCATTAACCAAAATGTTGCCTTTAACATAATTAATACAGGTGGAATTCGAGGAGCACAAGTGGATTATTCCGCTGTCAGTGACACAGGCGACCAAGTCCGATCAACCCAGCTACCATGTTCTCTTTGACGGTGAGGAGTCCAAACTCTTTGATATCCTTGTTCCTGACGTCGCTCCTGATGAATGGGTTAAAGTACGTAGCCTACAATGTGAACACCGTTAACTTGATCAGTTGGAGTTGTAGCTTTTTGGAGTGTATTCATTCATTTCATATTGATTTCCTTATAATTCTCAGTTCAATGCGGGTCTGACTGGATTTTACCGAGTTCACTACCCGTCCGAAATGCTCAAGGAGTTCCTGCCGGCAATTAAGAACAAGTCTATGAGCCCGTTAGATCGTCTCGGTTTACTGGACGATCTCTTTGCAGTGGTTAAGTGCGGAGAGGCAGATACAGTGGAAGTTCTCAATCTGCTCAAAGCCTATGCGGAGGAGGATAACTACACAGTTTGGTCAGCAATTCAGAATGTCATTGTCACACTTCAAGGACTTATTGGCTTCACAGAATTTTCAGACTCTTTCCAAACATATGTTGCGAGCCTCTTTACGCCGTTGAAGGAGCGGCTGGGTTGGGAGGCCCGGGATGGAGAGAGTAAGTTGGTACCTGACATTGACATTGGATAAACGAAAGAAGGACTACAAAATTCATGGTCTGACTGTTCCCACAAATCAAAATCAAAATTGTCTTGTTGCAGGTCACTTGACTGGACTTCTTCGTAGCCTTGCTTTACTCCGTCTTGTGAGTATTGGGGATGAGAAGACCGTGTCGGAGGCCAAGGATCGATTTGATTCGCACGTGAAGAAGGAGGTTCTTCTCCCGGCTGACCTTCGAGCTCCGGTCTATCGAGCTGTGCTCAGATCTGCTGAGCCAAAAGCTGCGTTTGATACATTGATCCAATTGTACCGGGATTCAAATTTAGCTGAAGAGAAAGTGCGAATTCTACGGGCATTAGGCACAGTTAAGGAAGATGAGCTTATGGATCGGATTCTAGAATTCTCTCTAACGGATGAGGTCAAAGCTCAGGACATAATTTCAATTCTCTACAATATGAGCACATGCAAAACGGGCATGAGACGAGCGTGGGACTTTTTCAAAACAAATGTGGAGATTTTCAAAACTAAATTCGTAAGATATTTATTTTACCGAATACCGACGAATATAATATGATCAGAGAGCATTACAGTGCAATCCCAGCAATGGGGTTCTGCTAGTTCAACTACTAAATTAAAAATAAAAATATTTACAACTTTTTATTTTACAGGTTGGCCAAGCCCTTTCTCGCTTCGTGAAGGCTCTCGTGGAAGGATTTGCTTCCGAGGAAGTTGCCCTTGAAGTAGAAGAATTTTTCAATGTCAATCCGGTCAAAGGAACCACTCGGAGTGTGAAGCAAGGAGTGGAAAGTATTCGGAATAGTGCAGCTTGGCTCCAACGGGACTCTAAATCTCTCCAGAAGTACTTGTCAAGCTCCAGCTGAAGTGTCAAAATCATCTTTTGTTAACCCAAAATAAATTAAATGCTGATTAAAATCGTGTTTTGTAAAATCGTATGTGGAAATAAATATTAGAAGAAAATTGATCATGTCTGCGTGATGATGTACATAATTATGATTAGTTGGTACTGTTTTGTGAAGGCTCTACTTATTCTTATTGTTCTAAACAGTAAAGGAATACGCAAATCGTGTTGGGATTCGGTTGGGATGGGGCAGTGAACATGAACAGATTCGAGTTGGTATTTGCAGAAGCCGGTGAATTCGAATTTTACTAAGCACGCGGAATTTCATACTATCGAAATCAAAAGAATTCAGCATTACCGACCGAGGAGGAGGGAGCCGAAACTGACAACCGACAACTGATGACTGGGTAGGACGACGACGAGGACAATCACCATCACCAACAACATCTGCATAATTTATTGGCAGTGCCGGTGCCAAGTAAAAGAGGTAACCATTTTTAGGAGTCCGATTCGAAGTGATAATTCAGAAGATTGTAGAAATGACGGAGGTAGAGGAACGTCTACCCATTCGCCATAGCCGGGAGTTGACATTCTACAGACAGAACCGGCGCGGGAAACCGCTCAAGGTGGGTACCTAGGATTTTTCATTGTATCAAGTTTTATCTTAGAGTTCAGAATGCATCTGCATCTGAGAGTTTCAATCTATGAACGATTGACGATTGACAATGATTTAACAATCAACATCAACCCTCAACAAGTGGATTGAAGCAAACAATCAAACAGATACAGATGATAGATGACA
>JAQFYU010000877.1:0-17942 GCA_034694905.1 Ceratophysella granulata | reverse complement strand
AGCTGAGCAGAGACATGCCCAAGTTTGTCAAAGTAGTGTTCTTGGCTAAGAGCGGAGGGGTAAGCTTTTAATAAACATACTCATCATGGTGCCAAAATCTAAAGACTGCACTGTGCCTAATTAAATAACAATTAAACTAATTTATATTTGCCACAGGTTGTTGAACGAAGTCAAACGTTTCGTGCGAATTCCAGAGATGCTCGAATTCATGAGTATTTCTACGGAAAAGCAGGGATTCAAACATTTCATCCCCATTCCTTCCAAGTGAAGCTGTCCGACGTGAGTTTCCAAAATTCAATACTATGAATATAGTAAAAAAAGAATATATTGATCGCATTTGATAGGAAGACGAACTATGATTTCTATGATTTTATGTCAATTACAAACTAAATTTTATTTGACACTTGTAGGCTCAAATCTACAAAATCGGAGCTCCTCCAGTTCCCGAGTCCTGCTTGCCACTCGGGATGAAGGCGGATGACCAACGGACTAAATTAGTGAGTGTGACTCCCACACCTGCTGCACTTGTTCACCGACTCCTGGCAATTAGCTTCGCCTCAAGTCCCACCGATGAGGAAGTTGTCAAGAAGAATATTGCGGGTTACGTGTGTGTCACTGACGTGGACGTGGAGAAAGGGCGAATGACTGTTCTCTCACCTTCTCCTGGCCCGCTGCCCAAGCTCCTTCTTCTTTTGTCCGACATTCAATTTATGGATTCATCGTAGACTTGTTCACTATTTGACTTTGACGTAATTTTGTAAATTCTTCAACCTCGTTTCTTTCTATTATTGTGTGAACGTATGATCCTTGGGACCTGTGTGATGGATGATACACATCTTTTACAGACTTAGTTTTTCTCATTAATTCTATATAATATCGTCTATACATAAAATCGATTTAATTCAAAAGAAACTAGGACAACAAGCGTAAAATAATTGGTAAGCGTTGTAGTTTCAACCACCTACTTCTAGTATTCCGAACTGTTCCCTTGTGAAGCGGAAGCGTTAAGCGTTTACTCATAATTTCCAAAATAAAATATATTATTGCCTATATTCAAATACAGTATATAAATAAAGCACTGGTATAGCTGTAACTGAGGCCGAGGCCATACAATATCTTGAGAAATTCTTTGTATTTGAGATTAAACCAATTCTGACTTCACAGGATCATACTCACCAGCCTTATTAGCTTGACCATGTGGTCCCTGATTTGTCTTGAACGCCAAGTAGGTATTCCAGACGAGCGCAACACATTGAACAAAGAGAACTCGTTGACCCATGGGAATCACGGAGAAGTTAATGAGCTGCACGGCTGGCCATAACTGTCAAGATCATAAAATTAATGGGATTACTATATTAAGTATTGTCATCTCTGGTTGAACTGGGGTCCAGTCATCTTTGGACAATCTCCCATGGTCAAGAATTTCAAATACCTTATAGTTTGCAATAAGGACGTCAGGATAGTTTGCAGCAATGCCTGATTTGATACTTGAAGCCGATTGACCTTGAAGTCCTCCGGTTATCCAGAAAAATGCGTAGAGAAAAACTGGAGCGAAGAGGAGCTGGTCACAAGCCACTCGGCCTAACACGCTGAGAGCTTTATTCTGGAAGGCAACCCTGGCCTCCAGTACTCCGTACCACTTATGAAGAATTGGACCCTGGACCGAAACAAGTTAATGTCAACAAAAACAGAATGGGCCACGTCACGCGTATTTTCAGAATTTCCAATTGTCGTTAGCGGGAAAAACAGTTAAATTAAATAGTGAATACCTACGTCAAACATTTGAAACTCCCGAGCCGAGACCAAACATAGAATAAAAGGTCACAATGAACAATGAAATTCGGCAAATCAACTTACAATTCCCAAACCAATCAATCCAAATCGTGCAATTCTCTTGAAATCCAAAGTTTTTTTTTTCTCAACAACGAGCTGTGAAATGATGTCTCCAGCACTCATAAGAGATCCTAAGATTAAGTAATTGACATGTAAATTGGAAGTACTATTCTGTACATTGCGCAATTTAAAAAAAAATTAAAGGTACCAACTAATTACCGGGACCGGCTATCAGTTCAGCATTTAATTTTCAATAAATTCTTAAATTACCTGCTTGTAGTGACGATTTGATCAAAGGATGTCTTGCAAGAAAGGCCATGACGTTAGTTAAACTGCTTGCCATGATGGTGGTCAACTGTACAAACAAGCAAACTAAATAAATAATAATTAAATAAGATGTACAGTACGTGATACGTGATCGACTAAAGAGACATGTTACAAATTACAACAGATCATTATACATACAGTTAAGTTTAAGACTCGTGACGTCGTGATCGTGACATTTGTGCTTTGTGCTCAAGAAATGAACAAGAAATAATATTATTGTGCCATCGTCATCAAATTAACTCCTGACCTACCTGATTTCTTAGCTTTTGTATTTTGATGGCGTCAATCAAATCAGGACTTTCTAAGGTCAAGGATCACGCTCTAGCGAATGTCGTATTCGTATATCGTCTCTCGTTTAATTAGGGAAATCGGTGAAAAGGTTAATGTCAAACTCACAGGATATCAAGAACAACCAGCTGAATGGACAACGTCAACAGTAGTGAAATGAAACTTGGACTTGACTTGGATTGAGTGTATTAAATGTATTCAGTGACATGTGACATTTAGTACGTCCACCGCCCGTCGTCCGTCGTGTCGGCCGGATCTGTCTGGCTGATTCAATTCAAGTCAAGACAGACACAGGGCAAAAAAACGTGGCCTTTCCCACCTTACAAAATTTATCCTTGCCTAGCCATCCTTTGTGTTATTGATTGTGCGTTGTTGAGAATTTAGGAATTTTCCATGCCAGGTTCACCAATTAAAATGTTCTTGATTGATATTATATTGCAGGATAACTAATTGTCATCATTTTATTAAGAAGTTCAAATAGAGAGGAAATGTGCATGACATAAGGAAAAGTCAAATAGTTGGCTATTGTTCTAATGAATGAAATAAGTTGTTTATGAAATAGGCTACACGTGCGTCGGTGGATAATGTACTGTTTAAAATTACAAATTCTACGACAACACGACGAAAAACTAAAATGAACTACACATTGATAGCTGTGTATATAAAACCAACTAAAATGCGACATACATTGGCACTACGAGAAGGTTGTCCACAGCGAATTGTCCTAAGTATGTTCTTTACAATCTAAAAACTGCAGTTTCAAACAGAGCTGTCACAGTTTTGGTCAGTTTGCTGTTCGATATACATACGAAATCAAAGGACAAAGGACGAATCCCTGCAAACACCCCTGTCAAAAACCAGAAAGTAGAAAGAAAAGAAGGGTGAAATGGCTAATCTAATAATTCATTAACAAATATTTGAAAAATTTCAACTATCGATTTCATAAAAGCTAGTCAAAAGTGTACAATATGAAACATCTAGATTCTTCTACTATTTCGAAATTGAAACTGAAGTAAATGAATACGTACACGACACGTATAAATAATTAACCAAAGTCCAAAATAATAATTCCATAGCCTGATGCGTGTCAGTGAAGCAAAATCTTCCATCCAGTACTCTCCGAGTCACGTCAGCATCACTCGTCAATGTTCACTAACGGGATCTCGTCCTGAGTAGATTCATGTCCGCCATTCCCATTGAATCCCGCTTCGTCATTCTGAGTACGTCGAATTTGAGTTCGTCGATACTTCTCAAGTTCACGCACAATATGTTTCAAAGATCCGATGCAGCCATATAGTTCAGGTGTCGTTGACAAGGTAAAATTCAGTTGATCCAACAACGAGAGCATCTTCGACAAATTCGGCTTTATCTCTGTCTGACTGCTATTGGTGCGAACCGGAATTGGTGATGTTTGTTGGGTTTGTTGAGTGACCACAGTTGCAGTTGGAGAAGTGCTAGCGGAAGCAGATGCATTGAAATAACTCGGAAGATCCAGAACAGTTTGACGAGGAAGAATGGTTCTGTAATGCTTGAGCCCCGACTGCGGAAGCGCTGTGGACCGAACTTGAGTCTGTGCTTCGTCTTGATAATGCTTAACTCGTCGTGGAGAAGAATTTCCGTTGAAGTAATTCATGCCTCTGTTGTTATTTTGCTGAAGCATGGAAGCGAACAGCGGAGCGAATTCGCCTGTGAAAATTAAATCATTGATGTGATTTTTAAAGTATGTACGCAACACAACAGTGACAACAATTTTATAGTACTGAGTGTATTTACCAGCTGCAGGCGGTGAATAAAGGCCGAAACTGTTGGTCGGTGCACCATATCGGTCGGTCGGTCCACCAGAACCAGACTCTGAACTCAGGGAAATTGAAAGTGGGAAGACGTTATTGCTGTTGCTGTTAGTCGAGGTGGCGTTAGAATCCCAAACAAAGCTCTGAGGGTAGCCAGAAGGACCGAATACCACAACAGGGCTGCAATGACCATTTGAAAAAGTTCCAAAATCCCCGTCACTCGAACGAGCCATTTTGCTTTTGGGTGAATTTGGTATTGGTACAAGGTTCGGAATATTGGCAGTCATATTTGCAAAATCGTTTTCCCATGGCCGAACAAGTTGGGGATGATTGCATGTCTTCAATTCCGAATCATTTGTAAGATCAAGGGTTTCCACATCCACGTCCGCTTCAACAGCAGTGGATGCTGGAATTTCTGCGAACGGTTGAATTCCAGTGCTCACGTACTTCAAATCTAAAGGAAGAGAAATATTTTTGAATTCTTATTTGCTTTATAAAACTATGTATACATACCGTAGAGATCATAGGGCAATGTACACTAACTTGGAGGAATGTCTTTTCCAATAACGCTGATCGAAGTCGCAATGCAGGTGGATGGAGAAGAAGTAGGCTTGTTCGATGGGATTTCCTGTAGCTCAGCAGTAGCAGAGTTTGAATTTTTCTCAATATTAGCACTTCTCCTCGGAGCAGGTAAGTTCGGTTCGGGGTGGAATGACTCAGTGACCCAGTCCATAATCTCAGCGAATGCGGCTTCACCACCTTCCTTGTTGACTTCAAAGTCGGTCGAAAACGAGTTTACAGACTTGATGCAACTAGCCAGTGTTTTCAGGTTGTCACATTCTGCAGAAGGTCGACCACCAATTGGGTCAGGCGTGAGATCAGGCTTACTGGGTTCAGGAACGGGGTCAGGCTTACTGGGTTCATCCACGAAACTGTCATTCAGCCGGTCAGCAATTTCATCCATTTCTTTCGTAAAATCTTTAATTACAACCAGGATTCCTTCTCCAGGGTCTGTAAACTGCGATACTGCAGAGCCTACGGTTGACCCACTCTTGTTGTCCTCCGGATTGGAAGTCAGACGAGGAATTGCTGAAAGACGTTTGAGCTTTGGCATTTTTTTCGGTGAGGCAGAATCCGGAGAGCTACAAATACTCAGTTTCCGCAAATTCCTTGCAAGAAGTACGGGCATGCTCGGTGACAATGGAGTGACATCTGGAAGAGGCTTGTGAGTAACAGATGTTAAAACAGGAACTTTAGCAGGAACCGGAACTGGTTCATCAATGAGACGTTTTCTTCGAGTTATAATTCGTTTCGACGGAGCACGAATGGGGTCGATCTTCGCTGCAGCCTGTTTCGTAGCGGCATTTTCTTGATTGACTCGAATCCTTGCTGATAGCGACTCAGGGCCCACGTCCTCCACCGGCTACATATATTATTTCGTAATATAAAATTCATGTCCTATCGAATTCGACTAGTCCACTTCCACTATGGGAAATGCAATATTTTGAAAACAGGAAGTATTGAAGTTTAGACATTACTTGAGGTGCAATTCTGTTTTGAATAGCAAATGCAACAAACAACGCATACCTCGATTGCAAGCTTGCGTCTTTTTGCTGAGTTTTTGGCTTTAGCTGGAAGATGAGGTGTTTCGTATTCATTCCCAACAGCACTGTCATTGGACTTTCTCTTCTTCGTCTTCGGCTGACGAGCTTTGGTTCTTGTGGAAGGCTCCCCTTCAGACGTCTGCAGAATTGAAGGAAAAATGGTTACTCGGAAGACATAATATTTAGGAACTTGAGTACATTATACATTCAAGATTAAAAATTTACAAGTCCACTACTTACGGCTACGACTTGTCTTTTATTTGTCTTCGGCACGCGAGCTTTGGCTCCTGTGGAAAATGCCAATTCGGAGGTCTGAATAAAAGACAAACAAAAATCCATTTAAAAATGAAAGGAAATAATAATGCCATTACATAAGGTCATCTAATTAGTCATTTATAAAGATTTCCAAAGGAAGGGAAATGTAATATTTCCCTATTCCGAGCTAAGAGAAGGTCAACGCTGATTACCTGGATAGTAATCCATGGATGCGTGTGTATCCAACGATGAATGTCGTACATTGAAACAGTTGAATCATTTCCTTTTCTCTGAAAAAACTCAAATAGCTTCAGTTTCCAAACTTCACTTCCGATGCTTCCATTTCCAGTTGGACAACCTTCTGCTCCGCCTCGGAAATCAAAGATTATGTTTTTTCTTTTCTCAGTCAGTACCTTTGCTCGAACCCTGTGGAGAAAAAAATGGAAAGGGATATGAACGAACGCAATAATAGTTCTATCGCTCCGCATTCCAAATGATATGTATGTGATAGAGAATGTCAATCAAGTGCAGTCAGTCAAAACATTCCAAATGATGGGACGAGAAACGAGAATGAGAATTAAAAACGCTATAAATATATGGGCACAGAGATAACAGAGAAGCCACACGTTTTCCTCTGACTGACATTCCAACTGGCCAACATTCCACTGACAATGACAACTGAAATACCTGATTGCATAAAAATACTTTTTAAAGAATTTTAATTTAATTATTTAAATACCCATGCAAAGTCACTAATATAGCTCGGCATCAATGCGGAAATGCACTATGATTGGAGCTGCAGTATCACTGGTTGCCAACTAGCTACTAGCTGCGTTATTTTTGCGCTAGCGCCATTCTAATCGCAAGTAATTTACAACCGCCGCAACGCTAACAAATCACAAAAATCACACATAACTGGAACATACTTTGCAAGGAAAAATATTTACAACCACATTTCTTAAAACTTCTTATTACAAAAATTCATTAAAGCACATCTATGACATCCAAAACAGCGCCCCTACTTTAAATCACATGAAATCACAGGATTAGATCACGCGGATGGCGTGATCGTCAGCAGAACAAATATCTACAACGCCCTGCTCCGAATAGAAGAACATCCGATAGCCTTGAAGATTTATAACGTAGCGCTGTTGTTTTATGGAATTACAGTTAGCTATCACTTACTTTGAGGATGAGCCAGAAGACTCCATATTTTCAGGCGATGTCTGCGGTATAGCTGCAGCTCCCGCTGCCGCCGCCGTCGTAAGATTTGTATCCAGAGCTGACGAAGTTGATTCAGGTCCATTCGTTGCAGTATCCGATGATGATGAACCAATCCCAGATGAGGCTGTAGGGGAAAGAGGTTCAAATACAGGTGATGTAATCTCCGAGTCAGTTGATCCGGATTCACCAGATGCAGAGGAATCCGAAATCGGTGAATTGTGATTCCGGTTCACCGGATCCTCCATTTCGCATGAATTGCAGCTGAATTCTGATGTCCAGTGCACCGTTAGTTCCTAGTACTGTTCTAAAAATCTTGAGAGAACAGCTATCCAAACAACTAGGTTGAACGCGACACAAGGATTACGCTTGCGGCAAAACTGGAGAAGAAGCTTTTATGCCTTTGTTCAGCGACTTCCTTTCCAACACTGACATATGACAGCTACCGACTGCCGACCATATCCTGTGAAGCCGCGTCTGCTGCTGGATTGTCAATAAGCGTCACTAAAATACAAATAAAAACAATTTATAAATGTTCAGTGAAGTCGATTTGATGGTTCTACGAGAAGAAACACGAGTACCGATTAGGCTTAGGGTAATTTTTACTTGTAAAAATTACTGTGGGTGACCTTAGTACGAATTTCATTCAAATATAAAATACATAATACTCAGCCTATGGAATTTGGATTCAAGCATCGCTGTCGTAAGCATTAAGAGCGAGAAATGAATAGGAGGTTTCTGTTTCGGAGCCTTTCTGAACCTTTCATTTATCTGGGGCGTTGTAATTTGTGATACCACATAAATATACTCCGACGGTAATATCTGATAAATACATATAAAGTTTGCGGCTAATTGTCTCTGGATAAGCATCGAGCCGCTCCTGAGTTTATCCTCGTCAAGCATTCTTGCACTACGCTTATTTGATATGAAAGAAGACATGCAAGAGTTTGCCATTACACCTGCGAACAAATTGGAACCAGATTGGAACCCTTAACGATCAAACCAGACAACCCAAACGAAATTCATACATTCAATAAACATTTATGTCCCGATTTAAATTAAATGAACTCAATAAAGATTTCAAAAAATTGAGCAATGATCATTTCCCTTGACAGCCAATGCAAAATCCCCATAGCAACGGCAATAGCCCCAAGGTTCATTCAAAAATATAAACAACTAAATAAAGTAAAGGATCAATATTCATCCCGAAAAAAGTATACCAACTTTTCAAGAATGCAACAATTTCCACTAACCAAAGTCATGGAAAGAAATTCTACCAATTCACTCGTAATAATCTGCACCATCATTAACTTTCTTGATCTAACATTCCAAGTCTATTAAATTAGACCTACTAAAAGAGAGAGAGCATGAATTTACAAAGGCCTGACGTTAATTTGCAGATTCTGTCACTTCTACTAATACTAATATCTGAGATCAGAATGGGGATCAGCCAGAAAACAGCCAATGGGGAACTGACGCCTTGCCAAACTGCATCCATTTTACCCGCCATTCGAACGGAATTTACAAAACTCATCCCCGTATTCAATCCAGATCGATTCGCCATTCAACTTTATAGCGGTAAGAGCCGCATTCTAAATTCTAAGTATCCAGCGCAGTGGCTTGTTCACTAACAAAATCTAAACAAATATACTTTTGTTCAAATCAATTCCAGAAAGGAGATTGACCTTACGACCTACAGACCCTTCACTGAACCCTTTCTTAATTCGCTACTACACACTTGTAGTCTCAACGATAAATGATATGGAAGCTCGAAAAGCACAGATTCGGAATCCTATGCTCCTCGTCTTCAATAGTCTCTACTTAAGCTTTCTGGCACAAACGGGTGTTCCAATGTCATGTGTCTCTTTCTATGCTGGACAAAGTGACTTCCAGAGTGTGTCCCAAGTGAGGCAGCTATCAACAAGACTTCAGAAGAGGTTTGGAGAAGCTTCGATATGGTCAAGTCAAGCACAAACAACACAGCAACCTTCTGCCAGTAATCATTTTCACAATGGAGTTCAAGGGAAGGATGTAGCTGGGAAGCTGGGTCTGACCGCAGGACCCTTCGTAAGCACTTCGCCAACTAGTACAGAAAATCCAAGGATTTGTGAAAACATATTTCTGACACGTACGTATTTTTTGGGCGAGCTAGAGTAGCAACTGACAACAACAACACATAGTAGCAATTGAATTATAACTTACCCACAGTTCAAGATGGATCCGTACTGGTCAACCTCCCTTCAGTGTCAATTCCATTGGACACAATGGAAATCCCAGGGGAACAAGGGCCGGTTCAAATTCAACGGATGAACGTGACCCATCTCCTGGTACGCTACTTTTCAACCGGAGTTAACTGTTTAGATGCTCCGGCTCTCAAAGGCAACTTTTCGGCAACGTTTTGTAATTGGATTTCTGCGAAGGTGAGTTATCTTGAATGGACATTCCATCGAGCTTCATTCGTTTGACTCTTTGCCTTCTGTACATTTCAGCTCATACCAGCACTTCTGGGGTCAGCAAATTGTATTCAAGGCTTCCCGGGTATCCTTAATTTCATGAAGTCCATTGAGGCCTACGCTGTAAATGTAAAGAGTAAGTAAAATTCGGCTTCACGCATGAGCCCTGTTATAACGGCCTCGCAGACTTAGTTATTTACTCTTGAGATTGGCCATAACGAGTGACCGAGGTCTTAAATTTTTTAATGATATTGAGATATCATGTATGACCTTCAGTGCTCATTCCGTATCCATTTCGACTTCTGTATTTCAATGTACAATGTACAATGTCCATAGCATTCATTTGTAAAAAATCTGGTCCATGGCCGTTATAACAACAAATGAAGCTATTATAGTCTAGGCTTGCTCATTCCGGTTTTGAATTCTTCCAAACAAAACTTGTTCGATAAGTCTCCGAGGCTGTGAAAAACAGGGTTCATCAAGAGGAAACAATTAAAGTTCAGTTGACAGAAGGAAACAAAACATGTTCTCCTTCTGGTTCTTTCAAGATGTCACGCTTCACACAAGACATGCGCGTGACGTTCACCACAGAATTGTTGTTGGCAACCACGTGTTCTCAGACAGCGACGAAGATTCGGCCCAAGAACCCATTGCAATCAATTCCCAATTCGAACCTCGGACCGAATACCAGAACCCAACTTCTTCGTTTGTTGACATCGGTTCTGATCAGCAAACTTTGTCTTCAGAACTCACTGACTCTGGTATGAATTCAAACGGTAATTCTCAACCAGCCGAATTTAGCGAAACGGATTCAGGGCCAGGAGTCGATTCGGTACCTTCGACATTTCATGGTATTGAACTCGATGCAACTATTGAAACATTGCCATCCCATCCCGAAGCCTTGCAAGGACGTCTGAACAACGGTCTTCCAGAATTCGAGCCCTTACCAGCCCAACCATTGCATTTCACAGAACAGAACAGTCCACCAGAAGCCGAAGCCTTGAGTTCTGACGATGCATACAAAAAAGAGCTTCATAAATTATACAACAACCTGGAAGTTCTATTTGGGAAACCAGAAGATCGAGTTTCAAACCTGGAAATAATTCAAGATGGAGAGCTCGTCGGCAGCATCACTGGGAGCCCAACACAGCCCACAACCTTGAGACCAGTCACAACCTCACGAAAGTACATCTATCAGGAGCAGTCGAAAAACAGGAAACCAATTGGGAATATTGTGTACGGACGAAAACCAGGGAATATTGTATACGGACGTAAACCCATCGGGAACATTGCGTACGTAACTAAGTCGCCTCAACGCCTCGTGTCTGTCCCACTACAACAAAACATTCAGAATCCCGACTTGACACCTTATCAGCCGATCTGGGCTTCCCAAAATGCAGTATTAGCTTCTGCCCCGTATCCAGATCAAGACTCGGAAGCTCAACCGTCAGCAGCGAGAGATCTAACGGAAATAGGAAGTCAATTTGTAGTGGATGAAGATAATTTGAAAGATCGTGTGGCAGTTGAGGTTCACGACGACAAAGTTCGCGCTGAATTGTTTGTGGAACCCATTGACAAACATCGCAAAAGAACTCACCATCATAATCCTCACATGACACTACTCGCAAGACACATTCTGAAACACAAATATGGTCCAGACTATTCCAAACGTAACATTCTTCAGAAGAAACTGTTTGACATTGAGAAGAAAGTTGGAAATTTCATTACGCCAAGGAAATCCGAGTCTCCTCATCATCATTCCAAACCATTTAACCTTCAACGACTTGCTAGAATCATCAAAAAGAAACGACGCATGAGAAAATATACCTAACAGATCTGAGAGTTTGCTAAGTTTACTAAATAAGCCTTCCAATCTTGCATATAGTCTGTGTCTGTACATTGTATTAATAAAATGTAAAAAAATAGCAGGAGTGTGAGTTACGTTAGATGCATTCATTGCGCTCGGTAGGTAGGAGGCCAGGTTTTGAAATTACAGTTTGCGTTATAATTATAGGAAGAATTCTAAACCGGTATGAAGAAGTCAAAAACACAATTAACATATTCCATTGAACTTATACATAGGCACTTACTTAAATCAATGATTCTGCAGATTCTGACAGCTCCACAACAGGGTCCACAATGGATGGCAGAGTGCCACCAAGCTATCGATCTGACGATTTGGGGATAGCAGCCCGTCAACAACAACAAAGTCAAATATCGCAGACCTATAATTTTCAACAATCAGATTCTTACAATCTTGGTGATACTGGAGCTCAGAAAGAAATATTGCCCACTGCAGGGAGATTATATGGATCGGCACCTGCTTATTTCACTCCATCGCAGCAGCAGCAATCCCAACCTCAGTTCTACAACTACGCTCCAGTAGGTAACGCACCGCTTCAGCAACCGCCGCCAGGCTATGACGAGGGTGTTCCACCCGCCTCTGAACTCGGAGAATATGCTGTTCTCCAGCAAGCTTCGACTGGGCCGCCTCCAACAGGTAATTCCGCAAAGCTGACACGGAAATTATGTGGCAATTATAAGTGCGCATTCTGTATTGACTCGCGCAAACCTTCGGTTGCTTTTAAACATGCGGTTGCGGTTAGGTTTAATTGCACAAAAAATTAGAGCGTTGAGGATGAAAGGAAGATTCAAAGGTTTGAAAACGTACAATTTTCTTACATAATTCACACAAAACAAACTCAATATCGAGAGGGTCGCTTCTTTTTCTGGTAATACAAACTACCGATCCGCCAAATAACGCGGGAGTCATTGTGCAAGCTTTCAGCGTTTTGCGCAAAGATGGGCAAACCTAATTAGATTTTGAAAATCAATGGTTTTAAAATTTTAGAATATGTCTGTGGTGCTGGGGTTTAAAACGATTTTAAAGTTACTTGATATTATAATTATTGATCTTGAATTTGGAAAACATGATTTTGGATTTTGAAAATCGAACATATAAATTGGTGATTTAAAATCGTCAATGTATATGAAAACCGCGACACTAAAAACATTTGCATTGGATTTGCGATTTCGTAATGATAATGATGACAACATTATCGTTCGATAATAGACTTGGCTTATGATTTTGAAAATCAACACCTTGGCGATTTTGCCCTTGCCCATCCCTGGTTATGTCAGCGCTAACTTCAAATTGAGTTTTCAACCTTTAAAGACATAACGCAATTCGGCGTCTTCAATCGAATTGAACAGCGAACGAATATCCTCCAAAAAGAAAAATTAACAGGTTGATTCTTTTCTTAACGCTTAGACGGGTTTCAGAATGAAGTATACAAAATCTCACCAAAATTCAACTATTTGCTTCAAGACGTCAACGCCGCACCGGAGGTCGCTCCAACGGAACCCAGTTCAACGAGTGCCTTAGCTGCAGCTGGAATTGGAACCATCTTCCTCTTCATCGTGATCTGCTGCGTTTGTCCCCTGATTTACTTCCTCTGCCCACCAAGTGTCAAGAACATTAGAAAGGGTAAAGAGAAAATGTACAAACGGATACGTAAACTTATCCCACCAGAACCAGAACGTAAATTCACACGGTCGGAGGAGTACGATCCCACCCAAGGACACGAAGAGACACCCCTTTTGACCAAACCTACCGTGAAGAAGAAGTCCAAGAAAAGGTCTAAATCAAAAGAGACAAAAATTAATTTCAAAGTGAATGAATCCCAAGTTGCAGAAGTGCGAATCAATGAGACGACACAATCATCCAGCTCCTCGAGCGATCCTGGAGAGTACGAAACGGATGATGAAATTGCAATAGGCAGGGCTGGTGATAAAGTGACAAGGTTTCCAGGGACTCACGCTTACCGACATTCAAAGCCACCTACATTAGCCTACGAGTCAACAACCGGAACTGATCTTTTCGATGAAGATGAGATTAGTCAGAGGTACGACAAGGGACCAATCATGGTTCCAAATTCTCCGAGTAGTAAGCGAATAGAGAAGACGATTGACTCTCGACTGGCTGCTGCTTCTGCAGCAGCATCTGTGCGACCTCCTATTCCTCCGCGACCTTCGAATTTGAGGCCCGGCACAGCTGTTGCTGCTGCACGTGTTCCGCTTACATCACGCAAATGGCCAGCCAGTGATACGACTAGTACGACGACGACAGCTTCACATCAGGTAGAAGACTCAAGGAGATCATCAAAGGATTATTTTGAAAATAATATGGTGAACTGGGACAACTCTTAACCTAATTACACAATGAACATTTTACTTGGCAATGTACTAACAGTATTTCGTATTAATAAATTATTGAAAACTTCGAAAACGTCGGATTTTCATTTTTATACGAGTCGATAATCCATATAAATATTCAACTCTTGCTGGCAAATGGCGTGACTTCGTGAGTTAAGCAAATGAAGACAATGATGTTTGGTTTCATCACTTCAATAAACTTTTACTCAATTAATTTGCAACACAAAAAACCCTTAGAATAGATTTCAATATTACGAACGCTTAAGCTACGAATTGGAGCGGATGCTATTGAATTGGGCAGTAGAAACATAGGTATACAGTAGAGATCCGACACTAAAAATACATCTTTAGCAAACAATTCATTAGATTATTAAATAACAATTGAGAGATTTGAGCTTTGCGTTACGTACTTGGCTTTTTTGTGGTAGTTGAACTTTGAATTTGGATATTTGATGAAGACGGAGTGATATTATTTGATATTCCCCGATTTAATGAAGGATCAGAATCAGAAGTCGAGTGCGATGTGAGATTGTTGCGTGTTGTTGAATTTATGTTGATTAGGTTTGTCTGGTGGTTCCTTTATTATTCGCAGGTTTCCAGCCGCGACCCCGACCGCGCCAGTGCATCAATCGTGATGCAATTCGTGGCTGAGTTTTCGGTGGGATGTGGAACAGTTCAAACTTCGCTTCATCCGGTTTGCGTATGATGGCGGCGTAGCAATGGTCATGAGCGACGGCATTCCTGGCATGCAATAAGTCTTCACCAATGAGTTGCTCAGCTGCAGGCAAGTTTGGTGAACAATAATTATGGTCGGCCCCGTGTGTAGGCATTTCGACGCTCTTTTTTGGAGTATCACCATTTTCGAATGATAGTTCCTGTACGGCGCCTGGTTCTTTCACTTCATCGCTCTTTTGCATGCTCAACAGATCAGTTACAAGTTGCAATCCGTTTGTCGAAGAGGAATCACTCTGTGAGTTAGAACTGGAATTTGTTATTCCTTCGGCTTCAGGTGAACTGGTCAGAGTCTCGGTAAGCTTCTTCTTCCCTCGTTTGTTTCCTGTTCGACCAGTGGAACTCTGACGACGTGTCGACGCTCGCTTTCGCTTCCTATTGGCATTGGCAGCCACCGCTTGGTTGAACAGTTCGTTGCATTTGAGGAAGTATGATTTAATTGCAGAGAAGTGTTCCCAGGAGTCGGATGAAACCGTTGACCGCTCATCAACTGATTGCTGTTGGATGGTTTTATATTTTACCCAGATAGACATCCATTTTCGCCTACATTTATCAGGATCGACATTACAACCGTGCGTTGATAGCTCATAAGCTATCTGGGACCAAAGTAACGAGTCATGGCTGAAGGGCTTGAAGTTCACTCGCCTCACACGAATTCTAACTAGCAGGTCAGTGGTGGCTGAATCCCAGGAGACTATAGTGCAAAGGGAATACAAGTGCAGAAATTAATGACATGTGCTGCGCCTAAGGCGCATAACAATATTATTGTCCTTGGAAGAAAGAATTACCAAATGGATTGGCCACATGGTCAGCCTGTTGAGATTCAGGAATTGGCGGTGTTGGTGAGGTCGTGATCGTGACTGGTTGCGTGATTTGGTTATCAACTTGTTGAACCTCAGGGCATCCCTCCATTGCGATGAGAAGTTCTTCAACAGCTGCATAAACTTTTCGATTGTATTCTTCGTCGTCGTCAGCCTTCAGATTCAGATCTGTTACTGGGAGAGTCGTAGATGAGCGTTTTGAAAGTCCGCAATATCCCACTTCGTCCAAGTCTGATTGAAAGAAAATTGGCGTCGCATGCACACTTTCGTACTGCTCTTCTTCCTCGTAAAAACCCAGTCCATCATTGAGATCGAATGTTGGGTACTCTTGACCACCGGCTCTGAAATCTTCTTCCATTCTTCCTTCTTGTAACTTCCGGTGTCCGGGTATTCCCCTCGTTCTTGGTAGCTGTGTAACTGTGTCAACGACCCTGCTTGGACACTCTCAATATTCAAGACTCCACTATTCGGGATACCTAATGGAATATGTGAATATGAATTAGGTAAGTCCGCAAGAATTATCTCCTTGAGTAGTCAAAAATCACAAACTTACGAAAGGCCGCTTAATAGGGCTTCCGCTTGATACTCGAATATATGTATATAGGCGTTTTGTGAATTCAAAGGCGAACGAAAGTCATGCTGCGCTAAGTTTTAGAAGTTGAGTCCAACCCATAGTTTAATCGAAATGTTTGAAATATATTATAGATCTTACAGATTTAGATACATGGCAAATGGCAACTGTTTGTAATGCCCTTGCCCTTAGTGAGTGTGTGGTGTGTCTTAAGAGTGAACGTTGTTAGTTTTCCGTTTTCCGGCAAGGACCTTTCAGGCTACCATGTCGGGAGGGAATTTGCGACAAAAGATCGGAAGTCGAAACGTAGGTGCGTAAAAACGTCGGAATCAAAACGTCGGAGGGTAAAAAGATCGGAAAGGCCAAAACGTCGGAGCGATTAAACGTAGACTGGAAAATACATCGCAGGCCAAAAAGTCGGAGCGATTAAACGTAGTCTGGCTACTACATCACAGGAAAAAAAATGTATTTATTTATAGAAGTTAAAATAAAAGAATTATTATATTAAACAATCAGGCGTTAAGCTATATTGTAAAATTCGATAAACACCAAATCGTAACTTGTCAATATTAATTAATTACGAAATAGAATTATAAAAATTAATTATATTATAATAATATTATATACAATTATATTATATATAGAATTATCAAAACTGCAGATTGGAAACAATTCCTTCTACCAAACCTACAATTGTGTAATGGCTGAGGACTACATTAGAATTGGAGAATTGTATTTTGCATAGCGGTGATACCTATATCAATCACAACCAAGGTATTTGATAGAATAAGGTACCTAAACTTTAGTACATTTGCATAATACTTAGCATAACCGATTTTGGATTTTGTAAAAGGA
Source organism: Ceratophysella granulata (assembly GCA_034694905.1). Lineage (NCBI taxonomy): Eukaryota > Metazoa > Arthropoda > Collembola > Poduromorpha > Hypogastruridae > Ceratophysella > Ceratophysella granulata. The sequence continues at coordinate 977 of JAQFYU010000877.1, read as the reverse complement.
ATTGTTTCAAATTGTTTTGCCTGCGATGTATTTTCCCGCCTACGTTTAATCGCTCCGACGTTTTTGCCTGTCCGATCTTTTTACCCTCCGACGTTTTGATTCTCACGTTTTTACGCACCTACGTTTCGACTTCCGACCATGAGTCTGGTCACCGTCGGTAGGGTAGTCAAACCAGCTATTACTCTTGACAACGACCTATCGCCTACGTATGCCAAAATGCCAACAGGTAAAGTGCATAGAACAGGATTATTTTGTTAATAATTAGTAAAGTTCAAAGCTGTGCGTTACTCTTGCTTTAAGGTTAGGATAGATCAGGATCAGGTTATATCGCCCAAACCAAATCCGCCACGCCAAATACTAACGTTAGGTTAGGTTATTACAGAATTTACAGGAACTAACGCATATTGAATTTATTACAGCAACAAGCAACTAACACAGCTTGATCATTACAGCACCTCTAATAAGGTGAAAGGGCCATGGATCTTTATGTGACATATATTAGTAATTAATTAGTAATTAGTAGTATTGTTCCAAATATTCCTACTAGAGTCTGCCCCCTGTAGTCGTATCAGGCAACATTTAATTAATACATAATACATAAGTTGTAAGTTGTGGATCTAGATAGGGCACATTATGTGTATGTAGCGCTATGTTTTATGTCGTCGCCAGTTGCCACTATGTGTTCCTATGTCATTTGTCAAGTTTTATGCGCGATGTTTTGCCGAATGTCCTATGTGCCTCATTATATCTCTGACCTGGATTCGGAATTCCCAATAGCACGACCATACATGGAAAATCTGCCCCTGACAAAAAATCTTCTCCTAAGGAATCGCTAACCTTCTCCTAACTTTCCGTGCCTTCTCCTCATATAAAATTTAAAAAATTGGCCGATTTTGCGAGAATGTGTATATTGTATATTTAATATAGAAATCGCAACAAATGTGTTGATTCCTTGCAAAGTAAATTGAATGCCGATG
>JAQFYU010000876.1:0-17944 GCA_034694905.1 Ceratophysella granulata | reverse complement strand
TAGTGAATAGTGAACCGTGGTGGGCAGAGAGTCGAATAGGAAATAGAAATAAACTCATATGTATTATTGAAAATCTGCATTGAGTCTTGTATTGTGTGGAGGACGAAGCCGACCTTCTCACACGTGTTCCGCTCCGCCTCACGGTTCGCTTGACAAGTTATCTTTACACGTTTGATGTATGACACAACTTTTATTTCCCTCGTCTGGGTGAATGATGACCTCTTCGTCTGACCCATGAATCACTCCGTATCAACCACGCATACATTACGTTCACTCAGCATCTCTGCATTCTTCCTCCGTCTACTCCACGCTGCTGCACATACTCACTCCTCACTTCTCAATAAAAATTCCGCCAAATTCTTCTGGTTCTGATCTTAGGTGAAATTCAACTGAATAATGGAAAGAACGATGTGGCTTAAGACCCAGTCAACCACACGGTACTAATACTCGACTGTCTGGTTCTAAAAATCTTGTTATTCCAATTAACCCCGAGCAATTACAGTTGAGTCATGTCAGGAAAAACTAATCTTCTCTTTATTAAAACATTTGTATGAATATGTACGTGGGCTTTTAACGAGATGATAAGATATGATCTTCATAGCTCGTCTTAACTCTCACATATGCCTTCTATGCTACCATTTTTGGTTCCGTTTCCATCGACTTAGACAAGCTATTTAGTTGTTTCCTTGGAAGTAACATTTTCAAGAATCTCGACAATAGCTCTTTGAAACGCAGTATCCATACATTTCGTTTCATTCCATCATGTTGATAGAAATCATTTGGTTTTTTAAAATTATCGATATTAAAATCATGATTTTAGGCTAGATAATGATTTAGATTTTACGATTTGGATTTTGATGAAGTTCTTTGAGTTTTTTTTTATATTGACGAATTTCGAAAGCCTGCGATATTAAATTTTGAAAATTTTGATTTTCGTTTAAACTCGTAGAATTGGAATCCACTTTGAAAATCATTGCAATTTTTCCCATCCCTGGAAATACAAAACAATCTGTATTTGACCAGCATGACCTTTAAGGACTTTAAGCTTTGATGTAGCCTGCAATTTTTAAATATTTAATTTGAAGATTTTTTTCAATGCTCTAGGAAACATTGACTTTAAAATTTGACTCTCTAAATAGAACAATATTTTTTAATGGATTTATAATCGTTGTTTATTGCAGATAATTGGATGGGAAATTGACAACATGTAATTTATGCATTTTCGGAAAATTCAAAAGTAAATTTCCATAAGGCTACGCGCCAAATGTTATGTTTTCTTAATTGACAATCCGCGAAAGCCCTAAGTTTTTCAGATAAGAGTTAATAAATATTTGGTTTGAACGCTTGCTTTGCGACCTATTAAGAGCGAACTGTTGATTGAGATGTGGAAGCCTTCACTGACCTCCCCTCACATGAGAAAAACACACGCCACACCACTCCGGTTTTAATTACGTAATAATTATGAACATTTCTATAAAGATCAAGACTGAAAAGGGTTGATTCCAGATTTCAAAGTCATCTTCGTGTGTCGGCGGAATATTATTTCTACACCATTTCCGCAAAGATGTCGTTTTTCTTGTTCTGTCTGTTCACCAAAATAAGAAGTGAGTGAAGTTGACCGGGAGTTGAACTGAATTAATGATTGAAGAGAATTAGAGTGGAAGGTGAGTCTGTCTGTGATCCAGTATTTTTGTTGGAGCATCAAATCTTTATTTCCATATCCAGTTTCCACGTCTGATCATTATCAGCCCAGAAGTATTAGTATCAACCACTTCCATTGTCGGCATTTCTTTACTACAGAACAAGTCCTAAGTCTGGATTCTGGGATTGACGGAAAGGATTAAAGCCTTTGAAGCGTTTAGGGCTAAGGACCCCCAACCGTTCCTTCAAATTATGATATTTTTTCATGCACTCGCAGCAGGAAAGTGGGATGATTGGATGATTAACTAATAATATTAACCTCTCCGACCACAAAAGTCGCCCTGTCATGTCAAGAGAAGAAACTCAGAAGAAGTTCTGAACAGATTTGGGATCTGATGATAACGTGACACAAGATGGGGGATATGTAATGTGTCCAAAGCTAAGCTGTTTATCTCTGCTTCAAATCTGAAACTACTTAGCACAAATTGAGTGGGATTCAATTTTTAAATATTAATAGTTTGGACAATTCAATCGTTGAGCAAGCAGTTATTCTGTTGCAAATATTGCAATCTTAGTATTAATATGAATAAACAGAAACCTTTACAAAAATATACACTAGTGAAGGACAACATTATGAACAACATGCGATGAACGGAAAATTGTCCCTAGGCCTTAATTCGACATGTGTACATAATTCAAGTACTTCAAGAAATTTTTCCAAAACCTAAGTTTAGCATATTTTGATGAGATCTTTTAGAGTAACGGAAAATTCAACTTTAACGATTAAATCCCATCACAGTGGGATGTTTCGAGATTTAATGGGGTTTAACGGGATTAAATGTGATTTAATGAGATTTATTAGAATTTATTGGGATTTAATGCAATTTATTGGATTATAATGGGATTTAATAGAGTTTAATGAGATTCATTGGGATTTAATTAAATTAATTGGAAATTAATGGAATTTAATAGGGTTTAACGGGATTTGATGGGATTAAATTAATAAAGTTTAATGTGATTTATTGGGATTTAATGGAGTTTAGTAGAATATATTGAGATTTAATGAAATTTATTGGAATTTATTGGAATTTAATGGGATTTAATAGTTTAGTGGGATTTAACGGCATTTAATGGGATTTAATACAGTTTAATGAGATTTAACGGGATTTAATGGGATTTGATAGGATTTAGCTGGATTTAACGTGATTTATTAGGAAGTAATGGGATGTATTGGGATTTAACAGGATTTAACGGGATTTAATGGGATTACTTAATGGTATTGTCATTTTACAGGGTTTAAAGGGATGACATAGGGAAAGTCACGTGTTCAAATTAAATCTAATCACATCACAGTGGGATTTAATTGGATTTAAAAAGAAAAAGACATTTTTCATACCTGTTTATTTCATTAAATCCTACCAGTGTTATGTGATTTGGGTGAAAACAGACTCCATCAACTGTAAGTAACAATTTATAACTTCTGGGACAACCCTCAAATATTTTCTCACATGCTTAAAACATTATAGCACAACAAACTCGTCCATTTGTATTTTCTCACTCTTTCATCCAGATTTTACGACTTAATCGTCAGTTTCTGACATGAGTTGAGAAGGATTAGAAGCGGTATCCTCTTTAGGCTTATTTTTCTAAATCCTGATGATCTCTTGTGGTGCTCAACAAGATTTTCCTGTTCCGTTCAATATGACTTTCCTGAGCTCGAGCATAAAAAATGAGAATAATATCTACTTTCACAAGAAAAGAATTGTTCGGCGTCTCCTTTCGCCCAGACATACGAAAAGCTGAATTTTGCCTGCCTCAAAGGAAAACCTTCAAATCAGAATAATTAGACCTCTTCAACTTGAAATTCTATTTTATTTTACATTGCGTACATATATTTATTGTTTCATGAATCCGAAAGTTCGTGTTTGAAAGATCGGATAATTACCTTTACCCTTTGTCCACATTACTCGTCGTCTTTCCAATTCGAGCCATCCTCTATAGTTTGGCTTTGGAGGTTCAAAGTCATTCGTCATCCTGTTCTTCCTCATGGACAGATGATTTTAATAGAGGGTATTAGGAGGATGTGAACAAATTATCCGCTGGTTGTCAAGGACCAGCTCAAACTTCATTGTAATTACTTGTACAATTTATGCAGGGGTGTTGTCGGGTGAGAAGATGGATTCATAGTCTTCTGTCTCTACGCCGTTCTTCCCTGTGTTAAATTTTTTATTAAAACGGAATTGAATTTATGACTAGGCTCTTGGCTATGTTCTCAGTCCATGCTTTATTACTTGGATTCAATTTAATTTCTTTCTGATTCCGACAAACACATTAGCATTCGATTAGCAAAGCGGATCTGAATAACTTTTTCATTACGAAAACATAATAAAAATCTCACTTTTTTGCAATCTGAAAAATTCTCTATTGAAGTATACAAGAATTTAACCTGACGTCAGCGTCGATTCGATCTAATGATTTATATACTAATTATTATTGTCAGTGGTTTTTGGTAAATCTTGGTGAGTTGAGTGAAAATCTAATTTTTTTCTTTCTAATCTGTAGTGTGTTCAAAGTTCAATTACAACTAAAGTAGCTCAAAACGGAGCTGAACTAGTGCTTGAGTTAATTCCGGACACGCTAATTGACGTCAAAAGAGTCGCTAATGAGTTTGGGGCCGGTCTCTCCAATTTCAAATGACAATGTTTTCCCAACAAGTTCCACATTCCCTTTTCTTGAGGGTAGAGATGAAAAATGTCTTATTTTAACAAACCCTGTTTCTCTCCAGTGTTGATTCAAGTTCGACAAGAGTCACGGAAGCAAATGAAGGACAGACGCACACAAAAAATAAAGAAAACCTCTAATTGCTTTCGTGTCATATGACTTGACTACTACACCAGCCCATGTGCACAACGAAGAAAATGATAATTTCTCTGATATTCTACGTTAAGCTTCGTTAATTTAAGCCAGAGTCAAAATAATTGCTTTTGTAATATAATTAAGCCTATTTATATGCCTCTTTTATTTTATTTAATTAACGCAAGTGGAAAGGGATACAGATAAAATTCAGCTAATCTCCACGGAACTGCTCCATTGATTGACTTGTACATAAATTTAAATTGAAAATAAATTTGGTTAGAATTAATAAAAATTTAAATAGTGCATAAAATAAAGTATATCTCCGAAATTATGATAATATCGACAAAATGGATTTCCAATGTGACGCAAACATACGTACTGAACAAAAAATGATAAAAAATAAAACGGAAATAATTTGATTCTAGTTAGAATTTGATGTTAAGACCTGATCATTGCAGCAAATGTTGAGCTATAGATCTAAATAAAATAAATGCAATTTTGATTGTAAATTTGACCGTCGTGGAAGCCTGAATAAAGGAGTGTACACATTTTTATTATATTTGTCATTGCATTCAGCGGCGGTCAGGAAACCAAACCCAAATATGAATATAATTTTGCTAGTTTTGATTTATGTAGCTCAAACCAATATAGGAATCCGAATCAAATTAAATATACCATTTAAAAAATATATATATTTAGATTGTTGAACGTCTTTAAATATGTTTTGCGTAGTTGGTTAGATTTTACTTTAGCCCAATTTGTTATCCGATTTAAGTCTAGCCATGAACCACGTGAATTTTAGAGAAGGCTCTGGGAGATAAACTATTTCGTTTGTATTTGTTGGGTTCAGTGGCTCAAAATATTTTGGTAAGGCGGAGAGAAGAAGTCATTAGTGTTCCGAATTCTTGAGATTCCGGAGGCTCTATTAGGAAACCCAGTCTTCCGTCTCGGGTTCTTAAGTTCTAAAGAGTCCAAGGCGCTCCAAACGTGCTATCCTTTGCTCTTATTACTCACTCATGTCATGAGAGACGCGTATTTGGCTTCACACGCACAAAAAAAGAAAATATTGTGTTTAACTTGTTCTCTTCTTGACACTTTTTCCTAAATTATGGATTAAGCAACGAAAAAAGGGTGCTCTCACCACTTAAACCCCACCTCGGATTCCTGCTTTCCTTCTTTTCCTATGCATCTAATCTGTTCGTTTGTTTGTTGGCGGAGCGCAACACCGCCAAATAAAAATCGAAAAATCGAAAACCGAGAAACATAGTTTGACTACATACATAGATTCTCTTGAGGCTATGTTACCGTGAACGATATTTTCCGGCTTCGATTCGCTACTTTGCAGTCGCGGGTTTTGGTTTCGCGGTTGCTAATTACACGATTTTGCATATGTGTAGTACTGTATCTGTGTTCAAACGCTTCTAAGCTTATAATATCCGAACTTCAGCCAATCAGAGATGGGTGTGGAATTGATGGTTTGAGCTAAAGAGCGCGGAAGCAAAAGGCGCGACACAAAAAGTGTCTCTATCGTCTCGACAAACCTTATCTAACCTAACCTAACATATGGAAACTCAAAATTATTAACATTATTTTATTATTAATATAATTAAATTTTTTTTAAATGAACATTAGCCGACATCCGGTGCCGCGCTTTAAACCTGATGCGGGAATTGCTAGGGTTTCAGACTTTAAATAATTTACACAAAACCTCGAACATATAGAAAATGTTTTCAATAATAAGGTTGAAATCGAAAATAGTTAACTTCAACTTTATCACCTTCGAAATTTGCTAGTTTAGAAATGCATTCACAGCTCTATGTAGATCCTCATCGTTGTAAAAAATACATTAGTCTATTTTCAGATGTGATTTTCTGTATTCGGGCAAATTGCTAGTTTCCAAGACAACCTTACACAAGTTTATGGAGGAAGAGGACGTAGAGCGAGAGATGGGTGAAGGGATAAGGGGCAGAATGCTTGAGCGTTAGAAGCTGGAATCCGTATTTGACGGCTGGAAGACGGTGCTGGAACTGAACGGCCCATTTGGTTTGGTGGTGGTGCTTATTGGGTTTATACTATCTGACGGGCTCATTTTCCAAACCCATCCAACCATTTAAACACTACAGATAGCAAGCGTTACTCTCTACACATTTGTACATAGATGTAATTGAGATCATCCGAGACTTGCTTCGGACCGATTGGGAACCATCTGTGTTTTGGAATTTGGAATCCTCGCTTCTCCACGTACTTTCTTCATCTTCATCTTTGCATTTACATCACCCGATATTTAATCTTTTGACACAGAGTTTGTACATCATATACACGTTCTTTTCACATAGCGTTTAATAGGAAAATGAGTCAACTTATAATAATCGTCTTTGAAATCAAATGTAAACTATCATTGTCAATGTCAATGTGCCACAATACACTGAACTACCATTATCGGCTAAAATTCTTCAACTTAAGATTAATAAACACAAACAGTAGCTTTAATAATAATTTATAAATGACAATGAGAAATTCTGCACACTTTACACTTCGTGAATCTCTTGCATTTTTTGTGAATTTTTGAATAAATGATTTAAATATAATTCGCCCCATTAAATGTATTCCACATTTCCAGACGTGAATGCAATATTTTGTCTTGATTAAATTAAATAGGTACTAAAGTGGAAATTTTACAAAAATGGATACCTAACATACAAACTCGATATTCAAACTGGTGTGAATTGAAGTCGCATATAATCATTCTTTACCGCTACTTCGTATAATATTGGAGACTTCGTGGCAATTTAAGCGCGTAAGAATTCTAGAAATTCTGTATCTCTGAATTGATTCTTTTGTTAGATGTGTACAATAAGATCGATATGACAGCAGGTGCAATCAATAAACTCGACACTCATTCGCTGAATTTAAATAATCTAACCAACTACACCGCTGCAACAAAACCTAAAAAATGATAATAATAAAGAACAATTTGAGAAATTGTTCGTAATAGGCGGATAATAGCTCAATCTAGCGCCTTAGCTGCGAAATACACATGTACGAACAGATATAATGCCAGAAAATTTACATCACTTTGGTTCTTTAATTTGAAATTAAAGGAGTATCCTTTCTCCGTACGAACTAAGTAATCAAGCCGCTAGCACCAATAAATGGACTAAATCCAAGAAGTGTCAATTTACAAAGATTACCTTCATTAAATGAACCAATTATCTCGCAAGAGGCCTCCCTCAATTATTTAAGACTCAATTTTGTAAGTACTGAGAGAAATGAAATATGAAATACGGAGGACGCATTGCATCGCGGTGAGACCACAACCACACCACCAGCAGTAAGTAGCGGGCAGTTAAGAGTTAGTGCATGGTTCCCGAAAGCGGCATGGGGAAGTAGGCTCTGTCCGTGGATCTTAATACTTTATGAGCCATAATGAGTTTTCATTAGGTTGAGCAGAGCTCCAGATAAGGAACACAATTACAAAACGATGTCTGAGTTAATTACGCCTCTCAAGGTGTCGAAAGCTGAAGGAGAGTCATTAATTCAATAATGAGAGAATGAACTGTCTATATTTTAAGCTCTGTCTGACTACCGACTACCGTCTTTTGAAAAGCTTTTTAAGCGGAGTGTTTACCGCTTTCAGTGTTCAATTGAAGATTGAATGATGCAGTGCAGTTAACTTTGGGGGATGATACTGCAGGAACATATGAAGCTCACTTTGTATGAAAATCAATGGAAGAAACAAAGGAATATGCACATAAAAATACACGCACAAAATTACTACAAAATATTACATAATAAATAATAGTCCAAGAATCTAATTGGTATTTCGTCTCTGTATTTTATTTTATTGAAATGAATTTATGAAAGAAGTAGAATTATAAGTTTTGTAGTTGGCTTGGCAGAAGTAGCTCTACCCAATGCACTAATGTCGCCATCTAACGGCAAAGCGTTGCTTTATCATTCATTGCATGCTAAACTGCAGGCAAACTTTTAAGCTACCTAACCTAATACCTAACCTAATACTTAACCTAATACCGGAGGTGACTGACTGAAGTTCTTCGGAAAATTCTCTCCTTCGGTTTTGCTAATATTTTTTAAATAACAAATTCGCTAATGTGCCGATGTACCAATAACCGTATACAGTAAATCAAACAATCTTGCATGCTACCGCTAGTCTAGCTTGGTTACACAAAAATGTTGAACACGAATAAAGCTTGCTTTCCTCGCACAGTACAGTGCACTGAACGTGTACAAGAAACTAATTACAAACATTGTGCCCACAAAACTATTTATGTAGAACCGCATCAGTTGGGCTTGAGCCTGTTACAAAACGGAAGAAAAGTGTCGTTCATAATTACTTATTTTTTATACGCATAACTAAATATTGTCAAACACTGTTATCGAACAAGACCTCGTTTACTTTGCTTGACTTCTGGAGACGGAGTCAGGAGTTTGCCACTTTGAGAAGGATGCCGAGTGAACTAATGAGCTGTCTAACTACTTCCGTTTACATAGGCATCATTAGGAGACGAGCAACCGGAGTCAAAGTCAACTGCAGGCCTAAAACCCTGCCTACGTCTTTTGATTGATTGATTACACAGATGCTCATTCATTCACACATTTCTGACGGGCACATCTCTCAATATGGAACGTGTAACGTGTGTATATTGTACTACATGGAAGATCCTGGAGCTGGAGGCTGGAGCTACGCACTAAGTCAGCAGAACTAAAACGGGGATTCAAACCTGGACAAAGTTGCAAAATTTCAAGACGGTAGGCAAATCTTAGCAAATACAAATAACACAGTACAAATTTGAGTGCCAAATTGCAGTTCCGTACAACAGAAAGATACTCCATTTTATAGCACAGATTGGAACTTTGTCCATATATTTTAGACGGAGGTTTATTTGAACGGAACCTGAGTCCTATTTTGGAAGAGCAAGATTCAGCTAGTCTGGTTTAATGTAGTATGAATGGTAATTCTTGGTTGGACTCATTGACTTATTTAGTTTCCCAGAGAATGAAATTAATTACATTTCCTAATGAGAAATTAGGAGAGAGACAAAGTGAAAGCAATCTTCGTGAAAAGACTCTCTTTCCCCACTTTGAAGACAATTTGCATGTTAGGAGTGTGCATGGACGCACTCGGCGTCTGCTTCTCCTCCCCAGAAACTTAGAACAAAGACCGAGGCTCTTGATGTTAATAGTCCTCCAGAGATAGGAATAAACTACAACCTACAGACAATATCACCTAAGCGGCACGCGGAACGAAACGCGGAACCTTGACTTGCAGTGTTAAAAACGAAAAATTGCTCTAAAATCTTTTTGCTCAAGTGTCTTAATGAATTTTTTTTGCCCTACTGGGTTTTGTCCAAATGATTGACAAGGGGTGTTTTGAACAAAGAATTTTTCCACGGAAAGGCACTATGAATTTGGTCAATGCATCGCAGTATATTATGCAGGGATAGGAAAAATCATTCTATTTTGAAAGTCAATGATTTTAATATCATGAGTTTGAGCTCAAGTTCAAAATGATTTTGATTTTGAGATTTAGTTCGATTGACTTTTATCTTGATTTTGACGAATTTTGAAAGTATTTAGGTTTTGGTTTGGAAAGTCGCATTTTTCGTATAAATTAGGGATTTAATGTATACAAAAATTGTAATTCCGAATCAGTTATTTATATGATTTTGATCTTGCAATTTTGATATTGCCAAGAACGTGAATTTGATTTTGCGAATGATACAAGAACTAGCTAAATTTGGCCACAGTAATTTTGAAAATCATAATTACGGGAAGCCTAGTTGTGAGTTTTAAGAAACATGCTTGAGCAATGCAATGTGCGAATTTGAATTTATTATGCTCGCTATATTTATTATAAATATATACTTCCGATCTGAACTTCATGAATAGCTTATAAATTAAATATTTAAAGTGAACAAAGTAAACGAAAAAGGTTTCCATAATCTTGGGTTTACAGTTTTTTACGCTGGCATTGAACCCGTTGCTGAAGATTTGACTGTTACGTTTTCATTTCCCGTTTTCACAGCAGAGAAAGGGAGAATAAATTGAGATCTGCTTGCTCTTAACTTTTGGATGAATCTACACAAAACAATTGTCTTGTCTCGAGACGTGTAGAAACAGCTCTCCCAAGGACCCACTCGTAATTAACTTGAAAATAGTTTAATTTTCAGAGCTCTTACAGATATGAATGGAGAATTCGGCACAAACTAAGAATAAAAGTGTTACTCACTCATCACAGTAACTACTTGTCATATTACTTTCATATTCATATCAGTACTAATACACATGCCATAACGTTGTTGCTCTATTTCAGAATCCCAAAGGTTTGTATTTGAGAATGAAAGACCATAAAACAAGATTGATTGACAAATTAAAAGTGGAATGGATATTTGGGAAACTAAATTAGAAGATTAGGAGGAACCGAAGGGAGAATTAGATGAGTTTGTTCAGAACGTAGTGTCAGTGGATTTTTATTAAGGCTTTCTACATGTAGCATATTTTTATGCAGTTAATACGAAACGTGTGCCCATTGTCTCCTTGTAGAGAGCAGTCGGAAATCAATCAAGTAAGCCAATTTCCCTTCCATCCTAGCTCCCCACTGTGTGCATAGGCATAAGGAGCACACACTACCACATATCAATCATACCAAATATCAAAACGCAGCCCAGCCATGGGATGAGCTTCGGGATTTTTATGACGCAAACCTTACCCACAATTTTAGACCAGAGGGATCGGAGTTCAATGAAACTTGGCTGTCTGTCCGTCTGTGCTACATACTATATGTTTTGTCAAAATATATCAATTTGATCCGCTTGCATGTACATTCGACCAGTAACGCTTTACGTGATTTCGTTTGAAACAAAAGAAGAAAACCTTAAAAATGAGGCATAATGCTGCAAACGATGAAAAGCATTGAAATATATAATCCAGTTTTAAACGTTGATGATCAAAATATGTTCCGTGGATGAAGCTGTAATGCCGTTGTCAATTTTCTGAATATGCTCCTCTTTTGGGCTGTGAATAGACGAGGTGAGTGAGAGTACAAAAGGGGAAGCTGAATAAATGGCCGATTATCTCACTAAAAGTTGAATGACACGTGTTTAGTGCTTAGGAGATAATGTGTAAATACTTTCTCCCCCTTCCCTCATTGAAATCTCAGCAATATTTATTACTCTTTATTCCCCAAGTTATCATGTATACGATTAAATTCAGAACTTTTGCAGAGTTTATGCAACTTTCCCTATTTTTTTAGCTATGCTGTATGCTATGGAGGGCCTTCCGAAGCAGTTACTTAAATTTGAAACAGGTTCAAGCAAAATCCGTCTTACGTGAAAGTTTTTGATGTTTAGTTTAACGTTGAAATAATTCCATTCCTTCTCAAAGCTAGATTTTGTCAATAGAATCCAAAAAGGCATTGAAAACGCTATTTACTTTTATTTGCACATAAGCTTTGTTCTGGTGGGGTTCGTTGGCCTGTTTTGGCCTGCTGATGGTTGTTTTAGCGTTCAGGAGCCAAGAAGAGGCAAGTTAATTCATCTCCGTTGCATAGCACAATGTCCTCGCACGTCGTCGTCAGTCCGATCTTCTGAAATCTTTAGTGAACTGAAATAGGCGGAGAAGGGAACTCGACACGAAGCACCTGACAAGTCAATAATGGTTCGTGTTTCTGATGACAGGATTGGCAATAAGGATGAGGACCCATCTATTCACCTTCCAAATCCCTATTTTAACCTCCATTCAGACAAATAAAATCCAGACGCAATGCATAAAATCAAATCGTTATACTTACACTATGCATATGGGTGGGTTTCAGTTCAAATCTTCGTCTTCATCGAGTGATTGACAATTAAGCGCCCAACATTAGCAGATACAGGTGCTGATAGTTGGAAATAAAAATTATGACTATTTAATAGAATATGTTAGAAATGAAGTTAAACATTTAACAGCAAACCAGTAACAAATCCAGATAGCTCTGCAACCTAATCTGGGTGGGAGACACTTGGGTGGGAAGAATATGCGACTTTTGAACTTACACATTTCAACAATGCGATAGCTCACCTCGCACATTTCATACCTGCGATAGTTCATACCATGCGACAATTTATACCGGCGATACTTCATACCAGCGGCAATACAACTTGACAAAAAACAACTTATGTTAATATTTTTGATTGATTGAAGTGAATTTCATTCGCCAATGAAATACAGGAGTTAAAACTTAAACATTTAGGTTAAGAAATTAACAGGTAATACTATTACAAATACAAATCACGACCTCCGGGACCGTTCATCAATTTCTACCGACAATTGTACAAGGTAATTCATTGTTTCTTAAATCTACAATAGAGAAATATTTCCGATTTCTGGATAGCCTTAAAAAATTAATCTATTCATGGTTTATTGCATAAGCAGTGTGGTACAAACGGACAAGGTGTGACCTGGACCAAGGCCGCAAGCGAGGCTGCAGAGTGTTGGCGCAAAATGTCTCCCGCTCAAAAACGGGACTACCGCGCAAAGTACTGCGAGGAGACGGTCCAATCCAAGCCAGGTGGCAAGAAGTGACTCTGAAGCCGTTCTCGACATTCCCTTCTTAAATACCGTCAAAATAGTTGAACAATTACTTTCAAAATTCCAAAATTCACAACTGTATGTACTCATCCCTTACAATATACGATGAGATAATAAATGGTCAAAATTAGACAATTTCATTGCCTCTTGATTTAATATATTGAACCTCTATTTTGCGCTGGAATAAAATAGTGTTCGCTTTTTAAGGAGCAAGTACATCTGATAGGCACGTCTAAAAAATCCAAATTTGGGTTTTCTTGGGTGGGTAGGAAAAGTTTAGGCATGAAAATGTACCCTTAAAATGGAAAATCGAAAATGTATCTTTGAGCTTAATAATTAAGAGCATTTCTTAATTTATAACACGAGAACACAAAGTGCTGACAATCAGTATCCATATTGACGACATAATTCGTGTACTCTGTTCTATATTCTATATTTTATCAGTATTCATAGTGAGCTGTTGCGCCGTGTAGATGGAGATGGAACATGAAATATGCAAATTAATAGCAATATGACGCTAATGTTGTTCTCAACATTCCCTTCTTAAAAGAGTTAAAATAATTGAACAGCTTTCAAAATTCTAAAATTCACAAATGTATTTCAACCTCGAAATATACGATGGGATCAATAAATGCTCAAAATTAAACAAATTCATAAGCTCGAGAACACAAAGTACTGGCAATCCGTATTCATAATGGCGACATGCTTCGTGTACTGTATTCTATCTTCTACATTATCACAATTCATAATGAACTGTTGGGCCGTATAGATGGAATATGAGAATTTTCAACTCGCGTATTTCAACTTTGCGGTAGTTCAATTCGCATACAAGGGCTGTTTGATAAGTCTCAATCCTGAGTATGACGCCGAGGAACTAGAGGCCTTGTACCTACGATATACTAATATACCATGCTATAGTTTATATTGACGATGTTTCACAACTGCGACAATAAAACTTGACACATTACAACTTAGTTTACTGTTTTTCGATAAGCGAGTAACCGATACCGCTACCTGTATATGCGTTCGAAATCCAAGCACGTAATAAGAGCTATAAAGCAAAATAAGAGCTATAAAGCATAATAAGAGCTAAAATAAAGGCTAAACTAAATAGAGCTAAAGCGTAATAAGAGCTAAACCAACAACGGCTGCAATTTCATTTTGAACAAGATTTTGGATTAGTTTAACTAAATAGTAAATCATATTTGGCACAAATTCAAAACAGCAGATTGGCCAAACTACACTAAATCATAAATGGTTTCTGCTATCCTATCATAAATTCAGATTTTATATATACGTCAACTACTCAACCTAATCTAAGCAATTTATTGAAATAATAAAACTAATTGGGACTCAAGCTCTTGAACAAATAACCCAGAATTGTCATTTGTCAAAGATAAAAATTCCTAAATTAATACCACTCGCTCTGGTCTTGTACGCATTTTTCAAAATACTGTTCACCTCTGAACTTTTGAAGTCGTCCTCGTCACTGTCCATCAAAAATCTGTTGTTAGTGGCAAAGGAGGCTGAGTCAAAGAGGAATAGTCAATATTTGTAGAGGAAATGAGCCGGAGCCTCATGGTCTTGAGCTTATTTTCTGATGTTGAGCAGTAGTAGCCTGGTGTGGGTGCCAGCGTCAAAGGTACACTCACTCACTTGGACGTAAATGAGTCCGCATGAGTCTAATGACTCCCACCCAACTATGTCAAGAATGTTTTCCCAACACTTAGTTCCATCACATCTGGGCTCTGGCTTCATTAGCAATCCCTAACAAACAAAAATTTACGCCTAATCATCTCCACAGAGAAAAACAAACTTTCCAACCCTCAAGAAAACTAATCCATAGGAAAAGCCAAGAGGCGTCTCCCTTCACACTTCTTCTAATTGCATCGCGCAACCGTTGGTCTCAGTTCATCTTCCCATAAATTGAATTAATTAGAGCTCTGCCATGTTTCTGGAATTTGAGCCAATCCAATGGCTGATCCATTGGTACCGGAAGGTCGAAGGCAATAAGTTGTAATGTTCTAACGTGGAGAGCGGCTGCATTTTTAAATAAGATCTTGTGCTACAAAATTGTATTTCCATTAAATCAAACCATTTTTTAAATTGCTCGTTTTTTAATATTTTCTAGGATCTAAACTACCGCGCGGTAGACCCGGAATATTTACGGACCGAAGCAAAGCACCCAAGACAAAAGGTTTGGCAACATATCAATTAGATGCACTTAGATCGACATTCGACTTCGAAATTCTTACATCACACGACAAAAGAATAATGTAGCTTTTTATTAGCTTAGAAACTGATATAATATAAATTACATTAAATTAATTCTGAAGCCGTTCAAACATACCCATAAAAGAACTATTTGAAGACGCAGAAGGGTAACCTAGACCTGCTCCATTACAAGTTCTGATGAAGTACTAGAAATTGGCTGCACGTAAGTTTGGAGAGCGTTTGTGAAAGCGGAGGAAATAATTGAGGAAGGAATAAAGAATAAATCACTTTCCCATACAGATCCTGTGTAAAAAAATGCTAAAGAGTTTCGTATTGAGTATTGAGTCTGGTCTGGATGATGGAGATCCGAGGACATCCCCTTGCTTCTGTTTCGCTAAACCGAATTCTACCGTTCCGTAATGACCTCAGCTTCACTTCCAGTTCTAGGGCTTCAAATAGGATGAGAAGAGTCCCATTCAGAATTTAAAATGGAGTTCCGATCCATTCAGTGAGGCATGGTGCTAGGTCTCAACTGAACCCTTCGTTCCTGCTTCCTTTCTCGCTTAAACACTTTTTCTTCCTGTGGAACAAATGAGGAAGTTTGGAGAAGAAAAAACATTTGAGCAATCATAATGTTCCATGGGTCATTTACCTCAAACCCTAGTCTCGTTTTCATAAATGATGGGGATGAGGAAGGAACATACGCCAGGCTTTACATGCATGATTATAACATGATTAAGCGGACCGAGTGCCCTTAATGCCGAATAACGCCACCTGCCAAGAACCCACCAGCGCCTATCCGTAATCAAATGAGTCCTTAATGGGCTCCGTACTTAGTGACAAATAAATTGAATAGGTATTCAAGAATTAATTGGAGGAGATTTTCTTGAGAATCGGTATGTCTTTCACACAATCATGCTAATTGGCTAGTAATAAGTTTTCATCGATTAATTGAAAGGACTTTCAAAATGGTGATCCAAAGCCAGCCTTTATTTTCTACTAGCTGAAAACCCGTTCTACGGACGGAAGGCAAAATCTTTAGCATTGACAATTTATCGTTCAATAAACATAGTTCCTTCCTGTTTTCAACTTCTATGCCCACGTTGTTCCCTTAATTAATTTCTCTTCGTTTTTCCAATTCCAACCGAGACTTCTCCCTTTTTTCAACTCCAAACCCGTTTCAATATGGATTCATATTTCTCAACCCGTGTGACACTACACTTCTTACATCTACGTACAACCCTTGACATTTTCTCCCTGTTTTCTATTCCATAAACCCTATTTTTCTGCTTCTCAATCCGAGACCTATGTATTTTCAGATTCTTGTAATGTCTTTCAACCGCAACTTCCAACCTTTGCCAATTTGTCTTTTCCAACTGCCAACGTCAACTCAACACCCTTCCAACTTCTCAACCTGCGTCCTCTTTCTATATTCATATCTACTTCCACCTTCCAATTCCAACTCCAACCCGCGACCCTGCATCTCTTCCTACTCAAAACTCCAAAATATTTTTTCTCATTTCCTGCCTTCAGCTTTAGCTTAAACATATTTCTAACTTCAATTTTAAACCCTGACATTTTCTTCTTGCTTTACTTAACCTCTTCTTAACCCGTGGCCCATAGTATTTTCTTGTATCTACCTTCCAATCCAACCCGCGAAATTAAATTAAATAAATTAAAGAGTTTCCATTCTTTCCGATGCTGAATATGCCGTGACTTTCTTTTTCTTGCATCTAATCTCCATTTCCAATCCGAAGCCATTTCTTTCCTGCTTTCAACTCTAATATTTTGTATTAAGTTCCCCTCTTAAATCCATAGCTACTTCCGTTCTATTGTATTCAAAATTCCAACCCGTGACATTTTGTCACTTCATGCTTACAACTCAGACTCGTTCCACAACCTCTGCCGATTCTTTGCTAAATTGGGTTTTCAAATTTCACCCAACATTTAATAGATTTCCTTTTCGGATTTAACCCGTTCCATCACTTCTGCTCATATTTTTCTTCCGTACAATTTTGAAGTCTGGATATGTGTCACATTTCGTTCAAATTTTAGTTCCTCAACACTTTGCACATTTCCATTCCATTTTTGCATCTACATAAGTATATCCCGTAATTAATTTCTTTTGTCTTCAACTCAACACTCAATCCCGTTCTTTAATCGCTTCGCGATTTCTTTTCCCTCCGCTTTTTCGTGACTTCAATTCCTATTCCTTGTGTCTAATTTCTCTTTTCTCCATATATTCCTTACAACCGTGAAATTCTTCCTAATCCTGAATATACTTCAACTTCTAACGTTCTAACCCGCACCCGCATCAAGTTTACAATTAGATCCCTCGTCGATTTGGGGTCATATGGGGACATCCAAACTCAATCATAGATATTCGAATTAAATATAAGTTTTTATTGCATACACTTTTTAACTCGGGCAAAAATACAGGTTTTTGTCGCTTTTTCGGTTTTCAGATCAAATAGAGGTCATTGGGTCAACAACATTACGCAATTAACATATGTGAATGTGAATTGAAATAAAGTTCCTATTCCTTAAGATCTACTTGTTTCCGATCGAGCAAAATTTTGGTCAATTTAAGTCAATTCATAGTTTTTGGTCACTTAGGGGTCACAGGGTCATCGGATCAGGGTCA
>JAQFYU010000875.1:0-17953 GCA_034694905.1 Ceratophysella granulata | reverse complement strand
AAACATTAAAAGTCCTGGCTCAATAAACTTGACTACTATTTCATAAAGACATTATGTATATACGCATAGTCATAAATGCGACAAGTCGGCCATTTTACCCCAATTTCCCCAAAAACCCCGCGTTTATCCCATTAACCCCAACTGGGGTGGGGAAAAATCGCTGGGGTGGGGAAATTAACAACACTGGCCAAGGCTTGTGAAATCTACAAAAACAAGGAAGTTTAGGAACTAACAAACCTGCAAGTATTCATTCATTTGAAACCTTTTACACGCTGAAGAAATTCATTCGTGGAGAAAGTTGCATAAGTGCGAATTTGGCGGTTTGTGAAGTGTACCCAAGTGGTTACCACTGGTGGCTACCGTATCCTGTATTCAACTCTACATTGCTTCGCTTTACCCGTGGCTTACCTCTCCTCGTCGAAAACCTGCTCGTCGAAACTGTGATAAAACCCGGCGCGACGAAAACTAAAAAAGGTCTCAAACTTGCATATGTCGTAGTTCAGAAAGTCAGGACGCTTTATTTGTTTGT
The DNA here is from genome assembly GCA_034694905.1 of Ceratophysella granulata. Lineage (NCBI taxonomy): Eukaryota > Metazoa > Arthropoda > Collembola > Poduromorpha > Hypogastruridae > Ceratophysella > Ceratophysella granulata. Next base: position 17,424 of record JAQFYU010000875.1, on the reverse strand, counting down.
ACAGTTGTACGTAGTCCATGGAAAGCAATTGGGAGACAGGTATGATGTATGTTTATCAGCCTTTATTTGCAAGATGCATGATGTTTGATGCATATGATTATAATTCTGATGGTAATGTATATTTCTAGGATTTTCCAATGATATATATATGCTTTTCTGCCATCAAAACCCAAAGATTGTTATGTTCTCGAGTTTTCGGAACTGTTGAGCATAATATTTTTATATTCAATGACATGAAATTATTTTAAGGTTAACTTGTGTGTGCTATGCTGCAACTGGATTGTTGTTTAAGTCTTCACTATATATTGCATGTGCTTCGCAAGCATACGGCATTTAGGACTTTTACATTAAATATTGGAAGACACGAGTTAGGAGTTATGATGCATTACGGGCATTACATTCTACTCTAAATGAAGTTCAATTTAATAAAAAATATTATAGTAGTTTCATTGGAATTGAGATTCATTCCTTTCTGGGCTACGACACATACAAGATTGCGACCTTTTTTATTTTTCGTCGAGCCGGGTTTTGTCGCAGTTTCGACGAGCAGGGTTTCGACGAGCAAAGGGACACCTTATCCGTCTTACTGACTGGCACTTTGTTTGCTTAATTAATAGACCAATTTCATTTATTGAATCGTCAACGCAGAAAATATACATTCAGATGCAAGTATTAGTAGGAGTGCGTAAATACGTAAATATACGTAAATACGTAAATAATTCATTCTTTCGGTACGAAAGAATGAATGAATTCGTTGTAGACATTGACCTTTTAATCGTAATTCGATCCATCGAATTCCAACCGCTTGTTATTAAGGTTCGCAATCCGATCCGAAAAAATCCGATCCGATCGGATTTTTGCTGATCGGATCAACATCGTAATCCGATCCGATGACGATCCGTCGGATCGGATAAGTCAGATAATCCGTCGGATCGAAATCTGAAAAAGTCGCGGGTCGCGGATCGAATTAATCGGATTTTTTAAAAACCCTTGAAGTGACAAGTATGGAGTGTATTGTGCATATTTTCCTCAAAAGCTGTTCTCATCATCACCTATGACCAACAACTATCATTTTCTTGACACTTAATTTATATATTTCGACTTGGAATAGCCAAATGACTAGCATAATCTGCGGGATAGGGTCAATGAGGAACTTTATGCCGTTATTAAAGGTCACCGAACCAGCTACTGTAAACTGTAAATGGAGAATGTACATAAGTCTGATTTAGTTGTTGTGAATTTTGAATTTAAAGCAGAAATTAATAGAAATCCAATTTAGCAATGTTGTTCAAATATCAATCTATATTATATCGCTAAGAATATTATTATAAAAAAAATATTGCTTTGAATATGATTTGTAGTATGCAATATCTTTTCAATCTGATTATTATCGCATATTTCTATTTCAGCTTCTAATGTGCGCATACACTGCATATAAGCTTCACATAACCTTAACGCAAAACAAATATATGTTAATTGGATGCATCACTTCTAAATAATGCCGAATTAATTTAAAATTATTCGTGGTTAATTTTATATACTTCAATTCCAATTGCAGTTAGAGCTGGCTTGTTTCATTTGACCACTTCTGATTAGTGCCGAGCGAAGAGCAGACACAGAATGTTCCGTACTAATTCGATCCGCAAAAAAATTTCAATGCAATTATTATTTAATAATTATCAACGATTCAATATTAAATAAGGAAATAGCATCAATTTGATCACAGCAATTTTATGTTAAATTAAACTTGAAATTAATTAAATTGTATACTATCCATTTGCATTTAATTTCTGGCAAATTTACACATTTAATACATTTAACGGATTGGATCGGATTTTAATCCGAATCCGTCGGATTTTTTCGGATCTGATCGGATCGGAGGGAAAATCCGGTCCGATCCGAGCTCTATTAATCCGAACGGATCGGATCGAGCCATCAATCCGATCCGATCCGATCCGATCCGACGGATTGCGAACCTTACTTGTTATGAAGGAAACTCGATCCGAGTGATTTGAATAGAAAAATACGCCAGACACGCCAGACAACCTAGAACCTTATTAAGGAGACCTTCAATCCGCTTGTCCTTCTGCATAATATTAGATATAATCTCTATGTCACAGTTAACCATTGCCTTGTCTAGCTTGATCTAGTCGGTAATTTAAATCCCCATAATTTGGAAGGCTTATCGTGTTTCTGTCACAAATACATCTATTATCAATGATGGAAACAAATTAGCGTACATTATTTCGGTTTTTTGAATACCTGCTAGTACATAGTTTGGATTTCTAATTTTGCAGTTTGTCCTTATGCTTTTTACCTTCTTATATAACATTAAATCCGATCTATAAAACTAAATATACCTCGTATTCTTGAATTAAATGAATGAAACGCATGCGATAATAATACACTTTGAACGTCATATGTTACCCACACAATTGCACACTATTCATTCCTTATAGCTATAGCCCACGAAGCTAAGTAGGATCATGTGGTAGTTTGGAAGTGGGATTAACTCAATACCTTTTCATACGCAAATAAATACCAATTATACATACAGAGATTAGGCCACGGTATGGGAATGATCTTAAGTACATACTTAGGATTAATTTGATTCATTGGGTTCTGATAAGCAATACTTAACCCAGAAACTGGGAAAATGAAAAACACACATGGAAGGACACAAATTCTTCCTGTTTCAAGTGAAAGCACTAGTCTTTCAAACAATAAATAATTTAGCTCGAGGAATCTCATTTCTCATTGTATGATTGAATATATTGTATGTAGTAGTAGCCTTCTATTTCTACTTCTACTCGATTCTTTTATCTGAGACTCTTTCACTTGTTGACCATAATGAACAAGTAGTTTACATCATTTTTGAAAAGTGGTCTACGAAGCTTTGAGCTGTTATTAACGCTCATCTCAAGGAGTTTTGCACAATCTAATTTCTTAAAATCCTGTAACATTTCGCTCCTTTAAGCAAGTGTGAAATGTGTCAATCGAAAGAGTAACCATTGACTAGTGCGTTACGGTGGCACGAACTCAAAGTCAAAGTAGATTGTAAATTAAAACTCAATTAAATATAAATGTATGCAGAACATACATAGCACACCTAAGTGTAATAACTTTGTTTTTGAAAATACCAATGAAAATGTATATTATGTGTAGGTATTTTTTACCGGCACTAGTTTGTGTGGTCGGTTATGCATTTACAGAGCAAAAAAGCAAAATTGACAATATCCAGAAAATAATTTGAATTTGCTTAAGTCACAGCTTCAATATTTATATGCACAAATTCCTAGTTCACTCCCCTACAGATTTAAAGGGAATCAATTTCACCTTATTGATTCCCGACAACCTGATCTAATATTTTTACATTTAGCCATTAGGAGAAGTTAGGTTAGGTTCTGAGAAGCACCCGAACAAAGATACATTACTTTCACTGATATTAGTTTAGGTTCTGCCTTAAGTCTTCCAAATAAAAGACAAATTTTTTCTGTCAACCAATTGCTTATTTTTTCAGCGATTATATATTTTTGTCAGCCACAATAAATGTAAAATAAGAATCATTTGCGGGTGTTGCTCTATTCTTGAAACAGACTATACGAGAGCATATGGTTCAAGGAAAGAAACAAGAGAACATAAGTGGATGATGATGATGACAAACACTAAGCACCAAGGCTTTTCATTCAGTTCAAAGATGCTGAAGCTTCACCTGATGAAGCAACTAAGTAGATGCTAAGCGTTTTCCGAGACATGACTGGAATTGGATCTAAATCCGTCAATAGAAAAGAGAGTAGGTTTCGGATTCTTAACTAGAATCAATTGTTGAATTTGTGAAACCGGGCTGATTGAGTTGCATCCGCCCAGTCAGCAGGTGGATGACTCGACAAGATGGGCAGAAGGCATTGAGGGCAAGAGCTTCAGGTGAGGAATGAGAAAAGAGGACTGAAATGGAATAAATGGATATTTTCGAAATAGAATGCATGTCTAATTGTTAAATACGACAGAAGTGGGAACATCTGTAGAAGGAGGAATAAGTGCCACTCTGCTCACACTCGCTCCTGTCTGGAAACAGCTCCATTTTAATTAAGACATGAAGGACGGATCTTGGAGACGACGGACAATGCGGAGTTGTGGAAGATCCTGCTGACTTCGTCTCAGCACCAAAAAAGGAATCAATAAGTGGGAATCTCCTGCTCAGCATGCACACAATGGTAACAAGGAAGAGGCAGGAACAAATGGACCAACTAATTATTTTCTACTTTTCCTCTCAATTCAACTCCTTCCTTCTTTCACAAATGATCGACGAGCCTTACAATCTGTTCGAGTCCCAGATCAACCATCTCATCAACATCACAGAAAGGACTTTTGAATCCTTTCCCGTACAGTAATCCATTGGAATTGGAATTTCTACTGGATTCCTCGTCATGCCCACCCAATAATTCAAACAGAGCAAACGCTCAAAAACTCCGCAAGAGGATTAGCGGGGAATCTGATAGTCTATTAAAAATTTTGATGGTTCGTATGCCAGAGAGTGCCAATTGGGCGGGAGTTGCAATGAATATATAATTCGAAAAAAATGTCTACTATTTTAATTAATTTAAATGATTTATTCAGATTATGTCGGACTAGCTGACCCATTTTTCTGAATTTCCCAATTTTGAATACTTGGAATGGAATGGAGAATTTGAAAATATTAATTTCAATAGCCATTTGCCATGACAGTCGAGCCACTCTTATTTGTAAAGGAGTTGAGCATCATCAAAATTATAAACATTTGGAATCCAGAACCAAGAGAAATTGAATTGCGTATGATGACGTTGCCAGGACATTGGTTAGGTTATGCTAATTTTCAAGGTAGTACGATACGGTTATGTTCGGTGTGTGATGTGTAATTGTAATGTTAATGTTACATCAGTTAGAATATGTTAAAGTTAAAATCAGACATATTCTAACCAATGGGTGTCTTGACAACCATTTGTAGCTGCCTTGATTCTAACTCTATATAGCGGTATCCGTGGCAACACACTTTACCACTACTTTAAATACATCAAATAATTAACATCGCATAACTAAAGCCAACCCAATAATGCACTGCGCTTAACAAATTCACCCAGCTATTTCACACAATTGTTGCCGCCCGCGCCCGACTGTCACGCTACTAATTTTCCGCTCACCCAACTGTCGCAGCCAAATTGTCGCCTTATGTTCAATAAGGCTTCATTGACGTAATTGCTCACCGATTTCTAAAAATAATTCTAAAGGTCCTCTGATGGACGCGATTTTTTTCAAATAAGAAATAGGTCAATATTTCGTGTATACAATTTTAGTCTAACTAATATTAAGGCTTATACTAATCGGTATAATATCATTGAACTACTAGTACGATAGTCCTCCCTTGCATATTCTTATTCTATATTCCAGTTCCAATCCAAAGGATCCATTGCTTCAGTTCCAGAACCGAAGCATACAAATGCATTTTAGGTAAGTTTGAAGTTTGAATTTGAAGCCAGGTAAGAAATGAAGTCATTTTGGTTGAATTCCATCAGTACCCTTCTTCCTTGACTCGTTACGCTTTAATTTGAGTTGGACAAGAAGAGGGGGGATGAAAGAGACAAGGAATAGTTTGTAATGACATCTTAATTTGGGTTGGAAGTTGGAAGAAGAAGGATTCAAGTGAATGTCTCTTTCTCTATGCGTTTCCCTGTTTTCTGAAGATTATTATTTCACGTGCATGATCTGGTCTTCTCCTATTGTTGAGTGCCTCCTGCTGTGAACCTACATGTCCGTGTAGTTCGGCTGAAAGGACTCGAACATTCGTGGAGCTGAAAGACGGGACAAGATGTGTTTGGGCTAAGAAGACTAGCATCAAGATGTCGTCGACTCATCAAGAAGCCTTCTAGCAGAATCCCTTCTCTGGAGCCGAACCATTGTTAGTCACAAACCTCCGCATTTACATAAATAATAGAACACGGTTCTTCTCACTCAGGTGGGACAGACAGAAACACACTTATTTCTGTAGCTGCTGAAATATCTGTAGAGAAGAAACCATGACAAATACACGTCAAGACAGAAATATACACTATCCAAGGAAACAAAAACTACAATTGAAGATGGTGGTTCTCAGACGTGTCAATGAGCTCCTGTTATTCTTCCTCAACTACTTATTTACTGACCATGAATATTAAATAGTTAGGAAAGTTATGCCGACTTCATCGTTCCCAACATTGCATCCCCTTTTACTCACTTAAGAAAGCTCTTTAGGCGAAAATCGCGCCAATCACGGAATGCATAACTCTATGCATGGGCATGGGTCAACTTATTTTGACAGGACTGGAGCCCGTTAGCTTTCCAACTTAGCCAGATTTTCGATATTAGTATCAACTTCAAAACATTTGCATGTGCTGTCAAATCAGCTGTAGAAGAGTTCAAATTTATTGACCCCAGGTGGCCTATTAAATATTCAAAATTTAACAATTGGTTTAATGTCTAATCCTACTTAGAGGCTTGAACTGATCCAGCTATAACTATAGAATGATTGCAAATTGTAATTGTCTTGAATTTGGTAACATTTTCTATGAATTGGCTACTTCGGAACGGAAGGGAGTCAAATTAAGTTGGTCATGCCATCTACATGCTGAGATTTTCGCCAGCTTCGTTCTCAAGACGTTTGTTCGTACAAATCGACTATGTGTCAAATATGTGGAAGGCATGTTAATTTCACTAAGCACTGGTCCAAAATAATTAAAGATGAAAATTAAGAATCAATCCTACGAATAATTCAAAACATTTGATTTAATTGATTATTGGTTAAGAAAACGTTTAAATATCGCCTCCTCAACTCAGGGTTTCAACTTGGGAAACAAAAACCGAAGAATTAAAGCTTACGATTAATTTTACACCAGCTGCATCGGGTACTAATACCAAATTCCAATATTGCTAATTGCATAAAACAGTCAACTAATCACGATTCGAATGGATTACATCAATATAAATAATTTCAGTCCATTTGTTAAATGACTTTGTAGATCAAATAAATACATCCAGATAATATTGACCCTATCTTGTTTACTTACCTATTTGTTGCTGAAAGAATAGCTTCACGTCAAAAGCCGGCATAAACATTAAACACGATGAGTACATTCATAATCTTTCCATCCCATAAAACGTCAACTCTATATAAAATCACCCATGAGCCAATCTCTCTCTTCTATCGTAAAATTTTAGGCAAAAACTCCAAGCTATATTCGTCTCAGGATTCCGGTATTAGATTAGAATGTCGTAAGTTTGAAGAAAATCAATAATTTCTAAACATAGAATTTTGAACTCTAAATTGTAAAAATTATGAAAACATAAATGCGCCAAAGTAAATATGAATATTTTCATAAATACTGGTTTTTAATAAATCTTCCAATTCCAACGGAAGCTGCTGAGCCGGTAGAAGATGAATTTGGATTTGGTTAGCGAATGAGATACATGTCTCAATCTTGTTCATATCTCGTAGTGATTGAGCCTATCTCCCAATTCTTGTATTGTAGTCCCAACAAGTTTTGCTGACCTTTGGTCGGACGATAGACGGATGCTCAACAACAGACACAACCAACAATCAAATCCTAATCATCCTCAACTCACCTGTAAGGAATATAATCTGCGTATCTCCGACTACAGGCTCCACGTCCATTGTGCTTCCATTGTACATAATATAGTAGAGACATTCTATTGACAGACCCCAAGTATGCAAGAAGGCTGGGGCACACCACGAAAAAAAAAATCCAATCACGATCAATCACTCGCTACCACTTCTTGTGTGGTAAAATATTGCCAAACATAATTTGGTTACTTTCCTCCACGTTTCTAGTTCTATGATCATCATTTCAACAGGAATCAAGGAATTGCAGGTGATGGTGATTACAGGTGTGTGCATATAATAAAGTACAAGCTCATAGACACATTTTCAGAGTTCATTTCCTCAGGAAAATTACTTTTCTTATTCGATAACTTTATTTTATTCTTGAAGTGGGATTGTATTTGTAACCTCATCAATGGGTTGAGATAGCACAGCATAGAGATGTCAAATGATTCTCACCTCACCTCATCCCAAATTCTAAAACTTCCACTTTAATCTTAATCTAACCTCAACTCGTCTCAAATTCTAAAAATTTCCTTTGAATCAAACCTCACTTCATCTCAAATTCTAAATATTACCCTTGAATCTCACCTTACCTCATCACAAATTCAAAAAACTTCATCTGAATCTCACCTCACCTCATCCTAAATTCTAAAAATTCCACTTTAATCTAACTTCACCTCGTCTCAAATTTTAAAAATTTCCGTTGAATTGAATCTAACTTCAACTCATCTCAAATTCTAAATATTACCCTTGAATCTCACCTCACCTCATCACAAATTCCAAAAAATTCATTTGAATCTCACCTCATCTCAAATTCCGAAAAATTGTCTCGTATCTTACCCCACCTCATCTCAAATTATGATGATTCTTCCTTGATTCTCGTCTCACCTCATCTCAAATTCTTAAATTAGGCCTATTTCTCACCTCAACCTCATTCTCATTCTCAATTTCTCCAAATATATATATACCTGTTAAGATTGATAACTCTTAAATGCTACAACGTAGATCCAAACAAAATCACGATAAAGGCAAAATCCTTGGAAATTCTTGGCCCTACACCAGAGTAGAGTTACTCTAATCAATTAATCATAACATGACGACACACACGAAGTAGATCAGGACGAGCTTCTGCAGTTATGCAGCAGGAGTCAGTGAACTAACAGCGTAATTAATAGTAGATTGTTGAATTTTTTATGAACCCTCCGCTTAATTTCTCGCCTCGAGCTCTACAAACAATTAGTACTTTGTGGGAGGTTTTGGAGCGTCATGAGCTGATCACATTTTTGATACAAGTTATTATTGCAACGTAGCAGACGAGAAGCGGAAAACGGAAATGAACCTGATGCACAATAATTGAACAACAAAATGGACACATTGCAAAATGGAAGATTCTTAATCTAAAGTGCGAATAGCTTCTGTGGCTCGTCTCTCTGGGCGGAATGTTGAGTCCATCATCACTTCGCTCGATTTTTTTAATAAACGTGGAGTGGCGTAATCCTTTGAATTCCAATTAGTTCCGCTCAAGCCCACCTATTTTCCCTGAACCTCTTCTTCATTATTATTTGGAGTAATTGAGCTTAGCTTAAGACGGGCTTTGTTGTTCCTGTGCCTACGTGCCATACCACCGAGGCCTTTGTTGTGTGTGCGGAGAGACTGCGTTTCTCCGAGGACATCAGACACTTCGTGATAAATTGAACGGGGAGAGGTGTAAGTGTTCGGACCGTCAAGAGGTTCGTTCGGTGGGATCCTGCTATCTCTAATCATGAGTTATAGGAGGAGATGAGAATGAGAATGGGCAGGCAGGGAGAAATAAGACCGTGCAAAAGAACAATGGGTGGCTCCAGGCTGAATGTTTTAACATTTGTGTGGTTTGCCTTGCGGCTCCAACTCAAAAAAATTTCGTGGGTGGCGAAAATGACTTCATTTTCTCCGAGTGAAGAGCGAGCGGAGTGAGAGATTGGGCAATGAAGAGGTGGCAGAGGAAAAAATTGAATGGTGATGTGATGATGCTCCGCTTTTATCCTACTTATCTTCACACAAACAATCGCCGCACTAATAGACTTTATCTCTCACTCATCTCAACTCATTTACATTGACCAGAGGTATGCCGAATCCAGAGTGCTCGACCAGGTCTGCACGAGCTCCTCAATATCAAAATATCATCAACAAATTAATCCCAACAGCATCTTTCTCAGCCCTAAATCCTAAATCCAGCTTCCAAATCGCAAACTTCAGTCGGACTTTGGCTTCCGGGTGTCATTCCAGTTAAATGGTGGCAAGAAAGCGATTTGCGAAATTCTATACCATATACCATATTACCAGAATCGGAAAGAGTTAATTCCGACACTACTGCTCCACAACGTGTTGATTAGATACTCCAAGAAAACTAAAATTATAGTTTAAGCCAACACGACACAGTGCTAAGAACAAACCTTTATATATATCGCTGCTGTATTATCGTCCAGCTGTTGCCATATTGCCAATTTGTCAAATTTCACAACTAGGAAAAGCATCTTTTAATTAGGCGATTTTACGTGCTGTACATAAACTGAATATGCCACAAGTGCAAATACAAAATATTTCTCAACCTAATTTCACATCAGCTGATTCCAAAAAAAAATGGCGACACTAAGGGAACGCGATTCTACCTTCAAATGCGTACGAGAACAATAATGATTTAATTAATGTTGCTGAAGAATTTATGTTAACATAGCATATACAGTACGGTATTGGCGCATATGTCGCGCTTCGATGAAACAAAAATTGCGCTGGTTTTTTCTGTCTGCATTTTCATCAACAACGCTGAGGAGCGGCATTTAACTGTTCTGCAGCATGCACGCAAAACCTTCCAAATCGGCGCAGGAGGGTAATTTTATATGATTGATTTCATATGACGCCACACTGCGCGGACATATACTCGTTGTAAAATGTTACAAAAGATATACTGATATAAGAGTGCAATTTCAAAAGCTTCTAAATATAGGAGTTACGAGTATGTGTTGTGTACTGTTAGCATCAAAAGGGTTTCTTTAAAAATTTAATTCCATGAAATAATTTAAAAAATTTAATTCAGTTTTCTTTATTCATAATTACCATTCGAATTAATGTTCTTTTTAGATGGAGCTGTGTTATGCGTACGAGTACGAGAGCTGCCCCAAAAGTTCTGACTTTGACATTTTTTAGAGCTTGAAGAGACACTGAGATTTAGGACGGCTTGTATTTATTTAGCCTGACCAAAATATAAAACGGCAAACAAAAACATAAATTCGATTATCGATAAATTTAATGTTTTCTCGAATGTTTTCGTTAGAACCTAACCTAACCTTACTGTAAGCAAATTATCTCAACTCGGGCATTAGGCAGAACCAAGCCTGACCTAACCCAACTGCTTAAAAAGTCCAAATGTTAAAATTCTTGGTTAGCCAATCTATGTTTTCCTTTTACCCTTTTATTTTTGGTCAGCCGGCTTAGTATTAACCCTTTTAAAACTTCCTGAATGCAGCACAGTATGTAACAAATCAAGGACTATATTATATATTGAACCCAAAGAAAATTAAACTAATTATGTGACTCCGAAGTCGTATGTATTAGCTCGGCAGTACAGGAAACCTGAGCCCTGGATGGATGCAGAGGTACAAACTTGGAAATAATGTTAGTTGTCATCATCCACAAGATCCACAGGCTACGCAAGAAAATACACTGAAATTCTGAGCATGTTCCCCTTGTTGTTCTCCACTCATTATGCACGTATTCATGTTGTGTTAGAAGACGGAGGACATTAGGAGTAACTAACAATGGTAATATTATTATTTACACGTAAAAGGTGAAATGAACCCGTCAAGCCTGGTAATTAAGACGTGGAAGACAATAAAATACGAGCGGCCTATTGAGTCCACCAGCAATGAGCGTAACGCTGACAATGGGTCGAATGATGATGATGAAGTCATTCCCAACACTTCCCAAAAAACTAATCTAATTGTAATGGCCTAATAGACAGAAAATGTGTGGAGTTGAACAAGAACAAGCACCAGTTTGGAATGAAGTAATAATCGCCGAGATTCGCAACTTTTCTCACTGGCCCATCGCCCTCTAACAATAGTAGCGATAAGGGTAAGGTTTTAGGAATTTAGCTGAAAATAAACTCATTTGAAATTATGCTCATTTTACGGCCACACATGGAATCCTTGACTTGCAGTTTTTCCATGGTAACCAGGTTCTACATAAGAATTACCTGGTGATTAGAAATTCTAATTTGATCGCAATTCGATCTGAGCTAATACACAATGACATTTACTCGTATCATTACCGAATAAATTTATGAATTTCATCCGTTCCTTGTATTTAACAGATTTTTCGTTTGCATGAGTTCCAATTCCAAAGTTACCTATCTGACAAAATTGTGTTTAGTTTTAGTGTCAATCGTTTGCATTAATTTCAACCGATTTTAGTTAATTTCTCAAGCTACACGATACTTATACATTTTAAAGTACTTAATAGTGCTTTCAAACCAAAAATTGAGTCATTGTATAAACACTTTCAAATGTTTAAATTATTGTGGATTGCATATTTTAAATCTACACTTCCACATGATAATTTAAGTGTTGATGCCTATTGCTGATGTTTAAACTTTTGGAATGACGCTCGTCTGGAAAAACAATGCAAGCAAAAAAATAAGCCCATTTTCACCTTGAAGCACGTCAAAGCAACCCAAAATAACAAATGACATCTACAAAAACAGCCATTGTAAGAAAAAAGAGGTCCAACAGCCTTTAGATTAGGTTAGGTTAGGTTACTTCGAAAAGATCAGCACAAGTTAGTGTTGTGTAAGGTTAGATTAGGTATCTACCTATTTTGACCTTTATTGATGTTGGCCCTGATTGTTTTGGCCGTTTTGGCGGAAAAGCTTTCAAGTTTATCTTGAGTTTCATCCAATTGATGGATTATTTTGTACATACAACGTGATTCAATTCAAGTTTACTAATTGCTAATAGATAATGATGCAGGTATATCGTCGTTGAAGGATCATAATCTGTCAACTACAAAAAATGTTGTCCTCAGTTCGATTTTATTGCCGTTCAGTATCGGCTAAGTAACTGATATTTAAAATTGGTACCAATATGAGATGAGTCTTATTTCTAGTGTTTATTTATGCCACCAATTTCAAAAACCAGTTAGCAGATTACCTAAAAACAACGAAAAGAGGAAAAGCAAAGCGGCAAGTTTTTTGTAGTTACCAGATTATGATCCTCCAACAACATTATTATACTGTTATTATGTATTCCTATCTTATTACATTAGAAAATACAAATTTATGAATATAAAATTCAAGAAAATATCAAAATTTCCAACACGTAAGTTGAATATTTCGCATGCAAGGATCTATGTACTTGGCCTAGGCTAAGTTTAGATTAAGTAGGACTAATACTACTATGTTTAGAGCCTTTAAGGATGTTGGACGAAGTCAAAGATTAAGCAGCTCAAAGTCCGACCTTGACTATTAATGTAATTCAAAACATATTTTTTGTGAGGAGGAAGGAGAGCCGGGACTCAGTGGGGAAGAGGGTTTGAAACAATGCGGGACAAGAATGGAGAGAGCCGTTCGTTGGAGTGTAAATAATAAAATAATAATATGATTTGAAATGAAATGAAACATCTCCATTGGGCCGAGTGAGTGGGAAAAGGGACCAAATCCCTTATTTTGACTGAATGATCCTCGTCATTCCCGTATTCTAATGGGTGAAGAACTAATTAATATCCGAAGCGGAGTAACCAGGTGGTCTTCCTATTATTATTCTGGACTCGAGTCCAGGATCCGTGACGAGAGGAATTAGACATTTACTATATTATTCCCACTACGAACTTACAACTTACAACACAACAACGTGTGAGGACGAGGATGAAGCTGTCTCTCGGAATACGTCCAATTCAGCCTCACGTAACTTATCCAGTCTCTATTGACCCGTTCCTTCCCAATGACGCTAATTAAGGAGCCCATTGATTGTGCATCAAATGAAAGGGCTGACCCCGACTCAACGTCGTCTTTTGACGTCTATATACGTCGGCTTCTCTGTCCCTATTAAACACATATTTGTGTGTTCCGTGTAACCAGATCTGCCCACTTTCTCCAACACGAATCCACTTTCACTCTGGCGCTGCCTCGTAATTCCCATTCCTTCATCTCCAGTCATTTTCATTCTCAGTGCAGAGCATGAGTGGGAGTATGCAATACATGAGCTGACCCAATAATTTAGTGCCATGCCACACATGTGCACGTACAGCTCCTAATTTGGGAAATTAATATAATATGAATGGAATATGCCGTGACTTTTGTTTCAAATCCAAAGTTACGTTGGACACTCACATGGCAATAATGGCAATATCGCACATGGTTTTATTTATTCGCTCAGGGACCATTACATTACAACAAACTTCGAGAGTGGGCCGATTTGCAGATTTATTGCTTTCTTTAAATGCATTTCTTGAATTGATAGTTCCAGATACGTTTTAATTGGAAAAATTAGTTTAACTTACCATTGTAATATTGTGAGCAGAGCATGAATATTTTTACTACATACTCCATGCAAACAATATTTTTAAATATTTTGATTTGATCACATTTCACATGACCAGTAATTTGTTAAAACTGAGAAACATTAAACGTTTTCCCCGCGCAAAGTCTACAATCTTCGCAGGTAAATATTGCTAGTAACGTAGCAGATCTTCAACATTTGCTTGGAGTTGTCATTACCACTGCTACGCTTTCAATATTCAAATATTTAGAGAGGGATGGATACGAGAATTTCCACGATTCTACGACGATGTCATCGTGAAGATCAGAACTGGAAAAAAATTCACTATCACAGATCACAGGTGAAGTACGTACTTTGGATAATCGAACCGATTGGCAAAAAAGTCCAAGTGGCAATTTTTTTTATTTTAGGGGCTTCTGTAATTTTTAGTCAATATCTTTTTCCAATTATTGTATAAACGCGATGTTTTCCCATTTGGATTATAGTCAACAATTCGGTAAGGTGTGATTCCATTTTTAACAAGTTCCAAATGTCTTATTTTTTTTGGTAAAGTAGACCGAATTAAATTTTTCCATTTGAGTTTTTGCCAATTGAAACCTGAAACGTACTTTGTTAGTTATGATATTGCTCACTATGTACTATCAGAATTCGCTGTTTTTTTTGCAACATTCGACTGTACAATAGAGACTTTGTACACAATATTATTATAGGGTTCTAAAATGACATTTAAAGACCGTTTTCCGGTAATAATTGAAATTATTGTTCACTAGAATCACGAATAAGACATGTACAATGTAGGAAGAGCTGGAGGAATGGAGCGGCACAAGCTGAGGTATGCTGAAAAGACAATGTCTCTTTTTGCTCCATGTGTGTTCCAAGTAATTACCTGTCTCCGTTTGACTGTATGACTCTGAGTCCATGTTTGTCTGAGTAGTTAGGCATGTGTAGGTAAGAATAATCATAATAATAGGCTGGTCCATGTGGCATATTACGCGTTTTGAGTAAATTACAGGTCATGGAGACAGTTTGAGGGTTTGGTGGAGCTCGGCGTTGAGAAAAGGACTTTTCCCATTGTGTGACTTTATGTGAGTTTATGTGTAAGGCACCTTTGTCGGCCACATGGACACAAAAGAACCGCACACAACCCATCTCCCATTACCAACACCAATGAGCCTCCCAGACCCAAACACACCTTTCCACATCTTTATTGTGCAGCACATGGATCATGGATCAGGATCAGGACTCAGGGCCAAGGAGTGAGATAGGATATGGCTCTGCACGCAGACACACAGTCTTCCAATGACAACTGACAACTGGAAATTGAGTCGTCCAGGGGCAGGAAAAGACAAATGGGAGGCTAATTACGATCAACTCAATTTCTATTTAATTGAATCTACATTCGAACCGCCAGTCCGGATGCTACAAATTGTAAAAATCCCTCCTCCCCGTCTAATTCAATTGGAACAGAAATAGGCATCCTAGGTACATGCTACTGTACTACCACTCTACTACTGTATGTGGACAGATGACAGCATGCAAGTAGTCCCACTCCATGTAAATTAGAAGTTACAAAGGGAGAGGAAATGGAAATATTCTACGCAGTGGGACAAATGGCATTGTAATTTGTATAATGACTTATTAAAAGTTGATAAATAATAATAAACGGTGTCTACATATTCCTAATCCTATTATGTCCACATCCACCAACACATGTTTTCTTTCGGTCCTCAGAAGGATGAAGCACCATACTGTGTAGAGCAATGTCCACAGGAGCGTATCCGTCCTTCTTCTTAGCTCATTTAGCGTATTTCAAGGCTTGAAAAATACTAAGCGGAAATTAACAAATAAATGATATGGGTGAGGTGTGAGTAGCTCAGAATATGAATTGAGCAAATTGCAAATAATTACTTACAGGCAGACCTGGGCAAGGGCAATTTGGCCGATGTTTGGGAGGGGTAACTAAAACACATCCAATTTGAACCAAACAATAAAAATATTTACAGAATTTGAACGAAACCCGTAAAAAATTTTTTTCGATTTTATTTTTTATTTTGTATGCATTTAAATCATAATTTCAAAAATAAAATTTTAAAAAGTTGAATGGATTTCGCTCAAAGGCATAGATTTTGCCAAAAGGAAAAAATTTAGTTACAGAATAGCCATCGCCAATATTTTCTGAAGAACGTGGTCTCTTGGTGCATGTCAATTGTCTTAGAGTAAAAATTATTTTCAGTTCAGAATTTGTCTGTCTTGCGAAATATGAAGCAATTCTATCTTTTTGCTCCATGCAATTAGGCTCTGATTCTTAATTATCCTTCATCCTGCTGCGTCGCAAGTCAGTGTATCTTGAATGAAAAATATTAATTGTAATTACCTCACTTCCGCCTACCATACATACGGCGACGGATTACGAGCTAACTATGAAACTACGCCGCTATTACATATGTATGTACGAGTTGTAATGTACTACAGTATGAATAATATGCCTACCATACTGTTCTGTAAATTTAATTTCATCGGGAGCAACTTCTGATTGTTGACCCACAAATGATCTACATCATTTCGTATGCGTTGATGTAAAATGTAAAGTAATTATCTTCACATCCCAGTCGGCAGATCCGGTCCTAGCTAAACACATGCTGGGCGCTTCCAAACAACGTGTAGTTCAAAAATAGGAATACAATTCCAATTTGGTAGATTCATGCGTGTCTGGATTCAACTATTTATCCTAATGATAATTAAGGTGAATCTCATCAGCGGCGGCATGTCTGATTCTGTTTTAAAACTGGAGATGACTTGACTTGAAATCGGTCTTTGTTCGTGAAAACTATATTTCCAGCAGCTTTTTTTCCTATCAAGCTCAATATTTAAAAGTTTAAGAGCAAAATTTTATAAGCGCGAAAACAATTCTGGAGTTTTGTGATTTACTCCAACATTTTGCTTAATCTGGTGAACTAGAGATACGCAATTGTTCTTAAAAGTTGTCAGAATTGGTAGTAGTCGGAATTCGCTCTTCTCAACCATATAGCATGAATATTGGTCACTATAAATTGAGATTTTAATTGAAAAGCATGAAAGCACAAAGATCCAGATTCCTTTTTTAATGTATACCGTTATTCTCATTTAATTTAAGTAGGGTTGGCGCGGTTAGCGCTTTTTTCACTAATCGCGGTTACGGTTAGCCATCGCGTGTGTAACCGCGGTTACGGTTAACCGTAACCGCTGACATGCGCTAACCGCGGTTAACCGTGGCGGTTAATAAGT
>JAQFYU010000874.1:0-17956 GCA_034694905.1 Ceratophysella granulata | reverse complement strand
ATACCAGAATTTTTTTTTAAGTAAACCCATTTTCTTATGGGAATTTACCATTGCAATTTACTGAAGGCGACCCTTAAGAGTCTCCGATTTCTTTTTTTTTGTTTCACGTTGTTGTCTGGACTAAATATCTCAAATGTCCAAATAAATGACCTGAACCTGATGCCGATAAGAGAGGGTGATGAGAAACTCGCGTGTCAACCCGCCCTCTGTCCCTCTTCCGCCTCAGCCTACGAACCAAAGTTCAATCTGTCTGAGCAGCAGTAGTGAAATGCAATGTACGCGGTTCATTAAGATCTAGAGGAACTATAGATGAATTGAAACTGATGAAGACCACGCAACTTGCGAGATATTCCAGATTGATCGAAAAGTAAATAGAAATAAAATCGGAAACTCGGTTTCCAGGAGATACTTAGTTGAGGTCCCTACCACCCTTGACCATTTTGACTCTTAACCACAAGGAAACAGGTGTGACTTTCCCTTCAATACCGTGAACCACGATTCTAGGTTCTTAGGAAGAGGTCCGAGTAAATTTTGGTGGTTCTGAAAAGTGTGGATTTGGTTTTGTAATTAAAATTCCTCGTATTTCCTCGAACCGATTTACCTGTTCTGAGATCTACAATGTGTTCGAAGGAGTCAGTCGCAAAAAGGTAGTCGACTCCTAATTGGAATTCACTCACGCCTTCTCCATTCATAATACTTTGAGTTTAGCTGGAAAACATAAAATAAAGGAAATTTAGTCCCTAGACCCTAACCTAATTCTAAAACATATTTTTTCAGAAGCTCGCTGTATACGTTTAAAGTTGAACTCCACGATTCATACCGTCCTGTTTCCAATGACCAAATTTTATACAGTATATCTTTGAATATTGAGCTGTTTCTTGATACATTTTTTACTGCATGCGGGTATTTGGACACTTTTTGAAACTATTGTTTCAGCTTTATCAGTTTTTCCATTCAAAAAATTTCACCGGGTTTTAAGTTTTGGAGAAATCCTTGCTTTGCATTTTCGAAAATTGTCGCCACCTGGTTTAATTTGATGTTTTTCAACTGTTATTGCGTTTTTTAACTTCACTTTTCTACTGAATTTTGAGATAAGCTGTTTGCATATGAAAATGTAAGTATGCATATTTTGGAATTTTTTAATGCATTTTTTGCTCGAATATTGGAACATATTTTTATCGTTTTATGCACGAGCCTTTCCTTTAACAACTATTGTTGTCACAGTCGTATGCTTATGGACTATGACACCAAATGGTCTATGTCGCCTAATGTGCGTTAAGCTCCCGCTCTGAACATTTGATACTTTGAAAATTTAACGATGATAAGACACACACAAGTGTCCATTGCATAATGTGATCCAGGTTTGATCTTTAGTTTTAGGCAGTTGATGCTTGAACTCTTTACTGCCAGTCAGGCTTGTTGCATTTTGAAGTGCATAATACCTAGTTGTGTAGTAATTATAGAAACTCCCGTAAGTGCGAGGCGGTTCTGGCAGAGCTGAGCTTGATTGATAAGCAGAATTCCTTCATGCCAGCCCCTCACTTTATTACGGCTTCAATTCTGCTACGAACCGCAAAGAAGCTTCTTCAGTAAAACATAAAAAAATGTAATTTAATAAAGACGCCAGGCAGACGTCTTGCATGAACCATTAAAAAAAAGTGTTTATAATGCAATAATAACTGCTTCTAAAGTTGAGCACGATAGGGAAGAGGGTGTTTTGGCTTGATAAAGAGAGTATTACAGTAAGAGACGGTTTGGTAGGAATCTTATAATTATTGATCCGCTCTGTTCTGCACACCTTGTTCTCGTCTCTAACGGCGGATTTACGAGAATGAAGAAGTTTCCTTCCTCATCCCTATTGTTGTGATGCAATTCAGTCAGTAGTTAATAGGAGCAATCTCAGGCTAAGGATAAGACACAGTATAAACCGCTCGCTACAAAAAACACCTAGTACAACAATAGTTTTTTTTATTCTCAAAGTCAAATGCCGAAGAGTGAGAACAATCCAAGAATTACCGATTGACGTGTCCTTGCATGCACTTACTTGGCTGGTGTAATAAAACTAATAGCTGTAATTATTCTATAAGAATAAGAATAGAAGATGCGAGGCCGTACAATAGTCCGTGTTCTGACTTCTGACACTGGCAGCATTTCGTGCGCCCGGTTTATATGAGGCAATAGCCAGTAAACTATCCAAATTTCACTGAGATAAAAGGCGTCAAGTTCAGCATCATATCATATTGGAAATTTTGACTTTTTACTACGATCTCGTACTTTTGAGTTTCCAATACAATAATAAAATTGCGACATCTTTTCTTTACTCTAACTGCAAATGAAAGAAAGAGCCGAATCGTATATCGTCATCCGTATCAGGCAAAGAGCGCTACACCAAAGGTCGGCAGATCGCTCATGCTGCGCGTACGAATTATTATATAAAAAGTAATATAATTAATTGTGAGTTGCTTTAAGCTAGGTTACTTTAAAAGTTAGGTTTGCGAGAGACTGGAGACGTTTTTATGTTTATATTCAAATTTTGACAGGAATTTCAAGAAACAACAACATAACCCACTTTTCCTTGCAGCTTCTGTTGACAGGGTGAACTCTACCCATGTGCGCATTTACTTGCGTTTACTCCTCCACAAAGTGAACATTTTGCAAGACTATAAATTGCGTGTTTCTGGAGAAAGGCAATTAAGGTGACAGGATATGAGGTATCGTCGAAGTCCAAATGAATGAAAGAACTGGGAAGGGGGCAGTTGCAAGTTGCAACTATCCCAAGGTTGTCTCTTAACATGCTAATAATGTAACTTTGTTTTATTCACATCACACAAGAATGAGTAACAGTGTCGGGACTTGGATGGGACACGAGACGTTATGCAATCGAACTATTTAAGAAGTATTTCCACCACATTTCTAGCCTAATACTAGGCTAGAACTACTACATGACTATATCCAGACTACGTATTGTAGAAAGGTATCTTTTTAGTTTGATCAGTAAGCAATTAACTCTAGTTCCATTTTTTTTGGAGGAAATTCAATCCTCAAGAAGTGATCTTGCATATTCACCTTTCGCTTTGAGCGCATTTGCCCAATCCGGCTCCTGACCCTGACGTTGAATCGCTAAGCTCGCCATGACTGCAATGAGCAAACCAATGAAAGTAAATATAGCCGAATATTTTCCAATTCTTCGATGTCTTCGAAATTGCCTTTCTCTTTCTTTTAGCTTCTTGGCTCGTCTAATAGCTCGTTCAGCATCCCCTTCACCCTCGTGTTTCTTAGAAGCCTTCGGTCGACCTGTCTTAGCGGCTGCATCGGTTGAAGTTGACGCCACGGCAGCGGTAGGCTTCTTAGTACTGAAAGAAAGAGGAATGCCTAATTTTATTATAGATACAGACATCGAATCTAACACGAGGTCTATAATCGGTTATCAGCTAACAGTGTGCAATACTTGTCGACTCTCGCCTGAGAGCAAACAATTTCGACTTTAAACTTGACCAAATTCAAACAAACATATTTTGGTCTCTCTGGAAAGAAAACATCATACCTATTAGTAAGTGCTGGGAACCCCGATATGACCTGTCATCTCAGACTGCAGATTGAACTAGCACCCTATCCTAGCGACCAATTACCTCCGGAAATCCAATACGCCAAAATGAGAAGTGATGCTCAGCTGAATTGTCCAAAAGAGCACAAGGCAAGAATTGGCTGTCGGTCACACAAACTTGGAATAATAAATATGTATTGTAGGGCCAGAAAGTGTAGAACCTCTTATCAGCCAGAGATAGATAAAACCCTGCGACGGACTGGCTTGGCTGGAGATAAGGAGAAATGGGTCGGTCGGATGAATATGCTTTGCACTTGCACTTACCCAATAGAGACCCTTTTCTCCTGAACACCAGGCGAGCCAGTCCTTCACAGGGCCTTGCTGATAAGAGGTTCTACACCTTCTGACCCTACAATAACTATTTATTTCACTTAAGCGGAGGAGGAAGAGCTGTTGTCAATTCAACAAGAGAAATAGGAATGAGCTCCGCGCAGCTTCTGCACTCGGCTATATAATAGTGTATACCTGGTGGGAACAGCCCACATAAATATAGAACTTAGCTTCTACTAAAGGTAGTATCGATGTCTGGTCTTTCCTCCTCTCCTTCCAGCGTCTGTATTTGGTGGAAAATGGACCGGGTCGTCAGTCGTCACACCAGTTATTGATTATTTGGACAAAAAACTTTCGTGAAAGGTTCTTTTTGTTGATTATTGGTTATTCGAAACTTCGCATTTATGGAATTGCGCGCTAACTTTCAAAATATAGAAATACTTGAAATATGAAAACTCGCGTTGTTCTGGTTCGGGAGTTGAAGCGCACATTTGCGAAAGTCTTCACAAGCTCTTCTATCCCGTATTCTCTTACACCAAAATCAATTTGCACAAATAGCCAGCTTTTCGCACATTTGTCCAAAAGCTACTGTCTGGTGACAAGTGAACCCTCTGGTTCTTGGACACGTTGAAGTGGAAGTGTGAACTTCATAGATGGACATACCGAGAAGCGTTCCTCTGTCGTCGACTAGTCTTGCTGCGAAGAAGATTGACGTCTTGATTTTTCGAGGAGGAAGTACTAGCAGTTGGTCCAGATGAAGCTCCAGACTTCCTTGCCTCTGAACGCTTCTTCTTTTTAAGTCTTTCTTTAATGGTCTTCGTCATTGGCACCCCAACATTCAGACTACTAGCTGAGGAAGGACGCTCGTCAGCAGCGCTTTCAGAGCTGCTACTCGACAAAATCACATATGCTTGTTCCCGTGGAAACACTTTGGGGCCATAAGCCCTCATTGTGCGATTAGCTTGTTCGTCGCAGCTTTCACTTTCAGTCTCATCAGTACTAGGCATCTGAATCTCAGTTTGACCATTGCGAGGCAAGCCTTCTTCACTCTCTGAATCCATGGTGTGCAGTCTTAGATAGAAGTCCACACCGCCGTAACCCCAGATGTCATCACTCATTTTCGAAATTTCTGTTGCAGTCAGCTTTGAGAATATAATATCTTCATCAGTCGTGCCTTCTGACACTAGCGGTGGTATCGAATTTGGGCTGGAGCTGCTGCTGATGCTACTACCGCTCGACGAACGATCCATGAGCACTGAACACTTGTCACTTATCTGGCCGAACACGGAACAGAAATACGAACGTAGAATATATGTACAAGATCAATTGTTTAAAGTACCATTCAAAACTTCTACGCCCTAATATGAATCTCGATTTCCGCGCTCTTTCGCGACAAGTACTCAATGTGGTGACCTTCCGGACCGACCGGTTTGTCCAATGTTCGTCATCCCGTTTGTTTTTTCGTTGAACCTTCTCTAAAATCTTTATTTATTTATTCATTGGTTCTCCTAAGTGGCATTGAATTGTTCAATCAGAATACAACTGATATTGTCATTTAATACTATAACTCGGAATGTTGAATAGTAGTATACCTGGAAGTAGTAAATAATATTAAAACTCGGATAGTTTAATATTATCACGTTAAATATTATATTATTATATTTGTTATATCCCATAACTTCATATGTTGAACAATAATGCATCTGGGATTGGTAAATAGTAATATAAATCGGATCTAGATTTTAGAGAAGTTCAACGAAAAAACAGACGGGATGACGAACATTGGACAAACCGGTCGGTCCGGAAGGTCAGCACATTGAGCACTTGTCGTGAAAGAGCGAGCGCGGAAATCGAGATTCATATTAGGGCGTAGAAGTTTTGAATGGTACTTTTATGGTAGAACGTACACTACTTACGAACGAGGAGGTGTAAGAAGAATGAGCAGCTTTCTTGTGAGTTGACCGTTGTTGTGTTCTGTGTTCACCGTCAACCGTGACTATCTTGTCGTTTGTCTCTTCTTCCGCGTCACACCGCGCGTCACACTTGCACATAAGTGCAAACGAACTTGGAAATCACGCGGATGGGAGCGAATTTGCTTTTGTTTAATCAACAACAACTACAAGCAAAGCACCATGGCAATGGTATTAAATTCTGTACAGAGCATCCTTCCGTTTCACATCCTTGACTAGACACTATTGTTATGAAATAGTTTTCCACAAGGATTTACTGTACTCTAAGTGTTTCAAAATGCATTGTAGCAGAAATACTTGCCTGATGAACTGAAAAATGTGGATGTGGAGCAAGTGTGTGACAAATGAATTGAGACTTTGGGATGTGTGGATTTTAAGTGAGCTCAACGTGTGAGTTACACGCTACACCGAGCATTTGATTCAAGTGTGAATGTGAATTGAAACATCATATTCTATTCTTGTGTGAAGGTTAATTCATACACCGTAATTATCCAATTTATAAGGAACTGGGTATTTCCATTTTCTTTAAGAAAAAATATTTATATGATGCAAAATGCAATAACAAATTACATTGTAGTTTGAGAATTGGGAAGGGAACCCGTGCTTAGTCACGGTGATCGATCTATCTTAATCTAGTGTGCTTTTGCTTAGTCTAGTTCCTTGATGCCGACAGGCGATATGCAGAATTCTCAATCAACCTCTATAATAAAGAATATAAAGAAATGCGGTGTATCTCTGTGTCTATCTGACACAACAACCTTGTACCTTGTCAAAACCTTTGCCAATAACCAATAACCAATGTCATGGCAACATAATTCTACACAGTCACTCTTTATAATGACGAGTTGCTGTGTATCCGTGCATCCGTCGCACAACAACTTTGTACACAGGGTTGTCATTGTCATTGACCACTGACGTGACAACACAATCCTACAGAAAATGCATAATTTACATTGCTACACATCAATTGTACAGGATGTAACTGACTATATTCACATGTGAAGACAGATGAAGGTGCATAAACTTATAGAAAATGCATTGAATAAAAGTTTGCCAAATTCAATCCAATCCAATACACCGGTCAGTGCAATGCAAAGCGCTGATACTGATTCAGGGGCCAGCTAGTCTTGTTATAAATTCAACTTAAACATTGAAGCCGCAAGTTGACGTTTTTACAACAAGAACCCAATTGTGAATCTATCAATTAAATCCAGGCATTACTCTAATTGATAGACGAGCAGGCGGAAGATGCTTAGACGGTAGATGGTATACGGTAACAGGAGCGTGGCAGACGATGCTTGTGAAGGGTACTAAAGGCTTAATATCAACTTTTACTGTTTGAAAATCTGAAATGCAGCAAGGGGAAGAAAGGGACACGTTCGTTCAGCTCCTTCTTAACTGGTTAAGTTTACTAGCTACGGAAGAAAAGGACGACATAAGGGCCCGTAGGTCCTTGTCCGTATGCCTAATTTCGAAACAAACAAAAAACCAGTAGTAGAGTATGTAGTAAGTCTCGTCCTTTTAATCGTAAGCGTAAAATACGAGCCGGAGGAAAAAGAGGGTAAAAAAAGTTGAACAATAGAAGCATTATGTAGCGCAATATTCCCGGGCTTCTTCAGTTCCTTCGTCTTGAACTTGAGTCGTACTTCCTGCCATTAGAAAAAAAGGTGGAGAGAAACCCAAGTCTACGGTTTCTCAATTTGTGCGCAGACAAGGAGGTAGAAAGAAGGCCCTTTGGTCTAAATTACACTCCAGGAGCCCTGGAAAATAGTGAAGATCTGCTAACGGACAACGAAAGACATGCCAGCAGGAGCCTCACCACCACATATGCTACCAAACCCTCATTTTGGACCCAATGGGACCTATGTCAAGTGTCCGTCCAGTTTTTGTCAGCCAAAATCAAACTTAAGGCACTGTACTCGTAATATCCCGAGATTGGCGACATTATCCTATATGCTAGAGCAGAGCAGGCGGGGAAAATTGACCCAGCGACCGAGTCGACGACTTGTCATAGTTGCATCAAAGTAGCATGTATACTAGAAAATGTACAATCTTACGTAAAATTGGCATACGAAACCGTAAGAAAGCCAATTCATTTCAAATTAATAAATACGAAAACCGTGAACTCGTTTCTCAAAATGTAATTAATATACTAAGAACCCAGTCTCACCTTGACATATGATTTAGATTCCATTGATAGGTGCTGAATTGAAAAATCAAAATTTAACCCATTGTACAAGCCGTCGTGTACTAATTTTAACTGTAGTCTCCCCAGGAATTTATAATATGCGACATGTTTGCTGTCAGGGTCAGAAGATATTCTAAGATGCACCTTCAGCCAGTCCGCAGTTGGAAATTTTATTCTTGGTTTTTTTAAGGGCTCTTCGATTGTTAAGATTGGAAATAGGTTAGAATAAACAGGTTGAATTTTATAAGCGAAACTCAACTGTGTTATTTCTGTATCAAACGTGATTTGCAAGTATTGGAATTAAATTAGCTCAGTATATTATATATACTTCCTTTTTCTGGTAAGTAGGAAAGACATTCGGAAGGATTCATCGTTGAATCGGCTATTGGCATCTACTGGTGTTGAGCTGCCAGAGACATTTTAAAGTTTGATTCTTCTCAGCTCACACGTGTTTGGGCAGTAGTATTGACTTTGAAAACATTATCATCCTTCAACTTCAGCTACTGTGTGCCTTGTACTCCAATCTATTTTTCTCGGGTGAAAGATGTTGCTGAGCCCTTGGGCATGGGCTTCAAGTTTGATGAAGCAAGAATATCTGTCTGTCCGACTGAATGCATTGGGAAGCATGGTAGGTATAAGTATTAAGATATAATGAAAGCATCGGAACGTTTCAGGCGTTCTGAGGGGAAAAGAAGGGGACAAGAGGGCATACGGCACAAGTCAGGAACTTCCGGTCTTGCAGGCATCCTCTTCCGTCAAACACTCACCTTCCATAATCTGCTTGAAACATGAGCAGCGGTGAAGAAGTAGTAGTGAAGTGAAAGTGGTTCTGTTAGCTCGAATTCTAAGGGATAAGGCATACGGCATGCAGCTTCAGTACCCAGGTTACCGACCCAGTCAATATAATATGCAGCTTCTGCTCAACGCTAATTCAATTTAACCAGAATTCGGTTATCCGTATCCATGCTAAATGCAATCTTCAATTTTTTGAAGAACCGCATAACCTCTGAAATTGGTATTGGAACCAGACCAGAACAGTCACTTTGTAGCTTCCATAGTCAACATTATTAGTCCAGTTTACACGTATTATTGGGTTATATTGTAACAGAATATTGGTAAATGCATGGTTGGAGTTTCTCAACCTCAACCTGTTAATGTTAATGATTATATTAAAAACTTAGAGTGAGGGAATTAACGTGGAAGCCACAACCTGGCCTCCAAGTCCAATGGACGATGAAGGAGTGTGATGAAGAATACCATATTTTTAGAAATGCCACTTCCCTCAAAATAAAAGCAACAATGAAAACCCCAGGACTACGTTTGTTATTCTCGAGTTGAAACTGAAGTGGAGCAAATGTAGAGCGTGAAAGTGGTATTATTGAGTTTCTTTCTGTGTATTTCGTTGTTGGTCATTCCTCGCTCTTCTCTCTGTCAAATTGGATTATGATTTGTTGATGGGGACCAGGAAGTTTGTATAAAAAAGTTTCCGTTCTTCAAATTGTTTTCAACTTGTTACCTTCACCTTGCCATTGTAGTCCTTTCGCTACAGCAGGTACGTGTTTCTACAGAAGAGCTTTCGATTTCTCACTCTTTTTGAACCAAAAGTGAATTTGGAGTTAATTTTTAGGAATTGGAAATTATTGAGCCGAAAGCATTCCAAGAATTATGTTTGCTATTTCTTGTTCGATGTGAATTTTAGCCACAAATTGTGCGATTTGAATAAGAAATCACGCACTTGAAAATTTGCGACAAACTGTTCTTTACTGTTATTATATTATTGAACTCTTTCAATTTTTTATGTATTTCAAAATTGATAAGCGAAACTAATGTCGCGGAATATTACATGGATTGTACTCGTTCACGTCAGTGGGCAACAAAAAATCGCTTGTTTACGCTTTGCTTAATTTACAAAGTCGCCCAAATGTTACGACCGCCCAAATCTATGTTGGAATTGTGTTGTTCAATCGTGGTTTTGTAATTCAGTGTGAAAATTTTGGTATCATAAAATTATACAGCGGAATAATCCAAATAGTTACATAAAATTTTATAATTTTCAATTAATTGCTATCATTCCAAGCATAAGCATATCCGTGTGTACTTTCTGGTAAGTCATGAATTTCTAGCTAATACAACGTTTCTTAGAAAAGTCGCATCCTCAAAAAGGAGTTGACATGACAAAGGAACCAAATTCCTCGGAGTAAAAAGCTTACAGCTAGTACGAACTTGTTCGATTCATTAAAATACTTAGGCATATTCTAGATTTATCGCTTCAAGCGGTACTTTGCGTTAAAATTGCGTTATACAACATCATTTCAGCGTCTCAGATCGACATTATCGACTTCATTCTTCTGAAAAAACTAAAATGTTTTACGGTTCATTGCCTAACATGACGTCAACAGAGGCTCTTTTTAATTTTTGGAAATAATAATCAAATAGTTGCAAAAGAATTCGATATTCTTTGATCTACTTGCTTCCAGATTAGTTTGCCAGTATTTTACATTACACTAGAACTAAAAACCCTAAACCCCGGACTGGAGATCCCTAAACACAAAACCATTATTATTCTGAATGGATGGAACCAGGTAGTTGGACCGGAGACAGAGTTCTTCTGTTGCACAGGTCCATGGGCAAAAGAGGACTCCTTAATTTGAACAATGACTTCGTGTTCCACAACAATAGTGACCATTACGTGGACTGGTTGTTGGAGAACCTGACCAGAAGGAATGATGATGGTTTAAATAAGCCGAGAGCCCAAGAAGTCTTCAACCCAAACCTGAACGCTTAAAATAATAAATATTCTCTTCTTGTTTCACTTTACAGCCAGCATTAGTGTTACTGGCTTTTGTGTGTTGGACACGGAGTAGTGGGACAGAAGGGGACGGGGCTTTCCGTTTCTGGCCTGGGACTTGGGACTTCTTGACTTGGATTTATTTTTTCTTCCGAGCATGCACGCCATGCTATAGGGCTCTTAATAATGTCCAGATTGAGCTAATGGACGGTTTATCACTTATCACAAAAACGGGAGGAACCCACCCAAAAAGTTTCGAAAAAAAAGAAAACGGTTCAAGTCAACAAGGTTGAACATTTGGGGAAATTCAACAACGTCACGTTCCTTGGTCTCCTTTCCTCAGTATTTATGATGACACTGACAGGATTGGGATTGGGACCAGAGGATGACAAGGTGTGAGGGTGATGCTTTCGACAGAACCATGTCTAAAATTCTATACCACCACCGCCTCATTGTGGTTTATTTGCATATCAGTTACCGAATTTTAGACTTTCACTCCTTGTCCTTGAAGATAGGGAATCGGCATTCTGGGTATACAGAAATAAAGTGAGGCTTGTGGCAAGAAAATCAAATTCATGATAGATTGGCAAGCACCAACCTCATTGATGGTAACACTCGGTTCTACCAAATTTACAAAGTAAAAGCTTGTAGTCGCAAAATTGGAAAATCGTGTATCAAAAATGACAAAAAATCTTGATTTGCTGTGGAAGAAAGTTTTAAACAGACTAAAACTTAATTAGTCCCAGTAATTAGAACCACAAGGCAGTTGGTTTATGTCCTTTTTAGGATGTTGACAGTTTTGTTTCGAAATTAATAGTCAAATTGGTTTCTGAGTTTCTCTTAGGTGTTAATATTTTTGATTTGAATGTTGCCCAATTGACGTTTGTTGTGTTTGGCTGCTGAGGCCACCATTAGGCCTATTGCAGGCACTCCTGAAGCCGTCTCTTGGGTGATGCTACTCTACTTCGTTGCCAAATTGGTTTTCTGCCGCTTTTGGATGAAGCCATTTGTATTTGTGTTTTGAGTCGCCATTTGTGTCATTGGTGTGTTGAAAATGGTTTCTGCTTATTAAACAGTTTATAATGTCCGAAAATTACAGATTTAAACATATATATCCAGAATTTGCTTGAGATATTAAAAAATATTGCATTGATCGAGAATTTGCTTGAGATATTAAAAAAAATTGCATTGTGGCACCACCAACTCGAGTGAATCAAAAACCCTGTGGAAGACGCTCTGGCAAAAGTTTGTTTGCGTTGTTGCAGATTGTTGATTTTTGAAGTATTTTGTGTTGTCATTCATTTTTGATTTGAGTTTCCAAAATGGTTTCTGCCAATGCAACAGTTTGGAATGCCAGAGAGTCACAGATTTAGACATTTATATAGAAATTTTTCTTGACATTTCAAAAAATTTAGCATTGCGGCACCTGAACGAGTGACCCAAAAGCCTGAGAAAGGCTCTCGTAAAAGTTTGATTGCGTTGCTCCAGACGGCTGTTGTCATTAATTGTAGTTTAAATTTAAGCTGTCTACCCAGCTGTGCCTAATGGGAGAAAGGGATATGAGGAGGTAATGACGTCTAATGGGAATGTTAGCATGGGAATGACCCTGATCGGACAGGAACTTGGAACTCACCTACTATTACATTAACTGAGAAACAAAAGGCCGTCCACACCCACGCTTCGACTCCTCCGTTCGTTCCATTCTCATCCCCAGAATATGTTGACACTACTCAGTCAGTCTTCTGTTGCATCAAAAAACATTTTCCCTCATATGCTTTTTTATCAACATCCGTTCTTGATTCTAGTCTTCATTCTCACCCAGAGTTCCTTGTCTTCTTCTCAAGTCCCATCCAACATTTTCGTCTAATTGCACGTGTGTGTAGCCTAATCAAATGATAACCAAGAACATGTGTACAGGGAGGCTCAGGCTCAGTTTTGCAACTCCTGATGTACCGAAAAATGGAGAAACCTTGTGAACCGGCCTTGACGCATTTCCCTAACAATTTAGTTACCATATTCCTTGGGAAGAATTAAATTAGGCCATCCAACGTACTTTGAATCCTATGGCAAAGCTTGTATGGCAAAGTGCTGTTGTAATTTATTCTCTCAATTAAAATTATTCCGCCTTCACACAATCAATCGTTGCACACAAGGCAGGCTGTTATACACAGTCATTATTGCTTAATGAATGAGATTCCACTTTTTTTCCAATGGATCTCTGTAAATATTCTAAAAAACCTAAGATCTCAACGACTCATATCGACCTACGGTTTCAATAACCAGGTAAACATAATTTTGCATGTTCTGCATATAATCTACAGTAAATTTGTATAGTTTGACTTTTAGAACATATTTACGTATTTTAATATTCTAACGTTTATCTAGTGTCTATTTTGAAGTTTAGGATATTTTTTTGTACTTAACTGCATATTTTCAAGTTTTTGGAGGTATTCTTCTATTGTGTAGGTTTTTTCTCTTTTAAAATGTTTACAGTTTTTTTTAGTTTTGGTTGGTTTTGGTTGGACAATCTTCCTTTGAAATTTCAAAATCTGTCTCGAATAGAAGTTATTTTGATGGCTTTCAACACTGATTTCGTTTTTGCGATTTTGCAGACCAGATTTTCCACCAAGAATTTAAAAAAAATTTAAATGCTTATTTCTCGCAAAACGCATGTTCTACTCATATTTAGACCGGTTGTTGTGCCATACTATTCCTTTTTTAGTTATCAGGGATAATCACACTTTGTAATGAGCTGTTGCTGTGCATCGGTCAATCTATCCACATATCTATCTGACAACAGCTTTGTCAACACGGTTTACCCGTTATCATTGTCGGCAACGTAATCCTCCACAATTCAATTTCTCTTAATTCTGGATTCCAAAGACGAAAAATGTTGATGCTGCACACGCCTTTTACAAATAATGGTGACTCGATTTTCATAGCAACAAAATACAATACTTATTAGAATTTTCAATTAGATATTTTTGGGCTTCAAACCCTAATGCTGAGATGTAAAAGAGATGACTACATACATACAGCACTGTACCAATTGTACCAATAATTGTAACCCGCTTAATTATGTAAATTCACAACTCTGTTGTAACTAAATTGTTCGACTAGTTTGAAATATTGCTTATCACTTTCTTCAAAAATTCAAGCTCCTACACCGAAATGTGTAACCAAGGAAACTAGAATTTCATATATCAAAGGAAGTATACAGAGTCTCTATCAGATTCTTCCTTAAAATTTGTACTCGTACCCGACCCGTACTCGTACCATGCATCGCATATCGTTAGCTCGTAGAGAAAAACCTACAAATATATCCCAAGATTGTGAAAAAGTGAGACGAAGCATGCTGAAATGCTGAAGGACGGATTAGAAGAACATGACTAATTTGGTTGAGCACATGAGCTCATATTCTGTTTAATTGTTCTCTGAGGTCCAAATGAGGTCTCGAGGTTTCACATAATTGTCCTTTTTGTAATTTGTAATTCTGTTCAAAGAAAGGAGCCAGTCACCTCCATTGTCTCCCTGTCTTGTCTCTGTACTACGTATACGTACTACGATCTGGGTCTTCCTTCCTCAAGACAGGATATTCTGTGTGTAACGAACCACCTCTGGATTTGGACTCATCAGAGGAGAGAAACTGAGAAACAAAGTAGGAATGAAAGAATGAATGGGATGAATCAAAAGACAAGAACGAGCTTTTAAAAAAATCCTGTATTCCAACAAAGTGAGAAGACACAGACACAAAAAACCTGTGTGCTCACTGCTTGAGCGATCAACAATTCTTTATTTTAGTTTTATGATTCTCTGAGGTCCTCAATGAGTGACTCAATGGAACAATACCACCTTTCTCATCCATATTCAGGAGGAACAATCCCAAACTCCACTCGCCATTCTTCTCTTTCCAGAAATGTCTCGAGTGTGCAAATGCTTGATACGCAACCAATTAGTCAACAATGCTCAGGATCTTCTTTTATCAATGGACGGACGCATTGGATTACGTAAAGCGTAAATCCTTGTACGATCACCACGTGGTGTCAGACACTGCATTTTGATGTTGGCTCTCCTATTTCCGTATATCTCGTGATAGAATCGCCAAAATAATGAAATTCATACAATATTTGCAATATCCGCCCACAAGCAACTGTGGAGGCATTCAATAGCATACATTTGTTATTTATTTAATCTATTTTAAATGGAATCAACTTTGCATGAATTAAAGCTATTTTATAGCGCCCGTATTTTTCATTAGTTTGGTATTCATTGGTGTTACCTATTTTCTTTTTAATTCTGCAGGGTTGGTTTAAATTTGTCTTATTTTGTAATCATGATTCTGGGCCTAAAGATGATTTTTTTTTGGAGATTTTGATTTTAACAAAGTTGTTTGATTTTTTTCTTGATTTTGACGAATTTGGATAACTAACCACCATGAATTTTGAAAGTGAGTTATTTTGAAATCATGATTTTGGGTTATAAAATGATTTCCATTTTGCAACTTTGCTTTGAATAAAATTGCTCAATTTTTTTTATTTTGATCTAAATAAAATTCCCTCCTTTTTGATTTTGATTTTGGCAAGGAAAAACAAGTTTATTTTGATTTTGAAAATTAGTGATTTCATAATCATGATTATGGGCTTTAAATTGATTTTCATATTACGATTTCCATATAATATATTTCAAATAAATAACTGATTTGGATAAAGTTTCGTGATTTTTAATCTTGATTTTGACGAATTCCGACGAACATTCGATTTTGGATTGCAAACTTCGTAATTTCTATGGAATTTGGTGGTTTAAGGCCATAAATGTATATGAAAATCGGAATTTTAAATTAAATCCCCTATTTTCCATAGTTTTGAATTTTTAAGTTCGATTTGTCAAAAATCCTGTTTTGATTTCTTAAATGCTGATTAGCTGATTTCGGTCAATGATTTTTAAAACCATCATCTCTCGATTTGATGGGTCAGGCAGGAGACTGCAGTTTCTTATCATTCTATTCCATGTCACAGCATTGATCTTCAACTACATTGAATGTGGTCAATGCAATCCTGCATAAGAAGTTCTTGGACCTAGTACACGGACATGCAAATATTTACCTGAGAAAATGACAAAATGTTTTAAAAGGAACTAAATCTCCGTGTTGGCGACACTAAGGAGCGTCATGGACGTGGACTGCCGGGAAGTGAATGTCACATGAACATGCCAAGATAATAGTTGGACTATTCAAACAAAGTATGCTTTACTTTGATGTGAAATGTATGGAAATGGAGTAGTTTTTTATAGTTCCTGGCCCAAGGCACTTGAGTCCATTTTTTCTCGTTAAGCCACACACACAACTTGTATGAACTCGGCTGGACGAGAGTTTGTCAGAAATTGCCATTTCCCCGGAGCACCACCACCACCACCGGAGTGGGAGAGCATAATCATAATAATGTGTGTAATAAACCGAGGTATTTGATACGACATTTTTGTCGTGACACGCTAGCAAAGCCTACAGGAAGAGTTTGAGTGGGACTTGGACGGACCCCTTCCTTCCCTCGTCACACATGTGACAATGAATTTGAGTTTTTATTTTGTACTCGGAGCGATACTTGTCCCAATATTTGGTAGCAGAGGATTAAGGCGATGACTGACTATCACGAAATTGAGGTAATTTCCAAGTTAACTACATGCCTTCATGCACCTCGTGTTTTGAACGACTTTATGCGTTTCCTTCGTTTTTTACTCCAATTTGCGTTCCTTCATGGACTCAGACGGAGAGAGACTACTGAGAATTCATAATGGGTAAAATGACGACTCAGTTCCATTGCCAGACAAGGTAATATTTACCTCGGATATCCAGACTATATTCAACATCCTTTTTCTGTAGTTTGCTCCGGACACGTTTCACGGAAAATTATTATCATGAATCACGATTTGGATGTTTTTAGCAAAAAGAAGCAAAGGAAACGATTCTCAGCTCTATTTTCCATTTTCACCTGCTCCAATGTGGTTAGGCTTATTTTCGATGAGGACGGATATATATGAAAATTTTCGAATTATAGTGAACGTCGCATTTCAAGGTGTCCTTTGGACCCAATGTTTTGAAGTTCCGGTGATTTGCTCAATGGAGTTTGGGAAATGGCCGTCTGCAAAAAATACAAGATTGCAAGTCAAATAGTTTTTTCCAAGTGCTTTCATTCTCTTCACGATTCAAATTCCTAATTTTTTGTTTATCTCGTTATTGGAAACTAGCTGACCTCTGAATCAGTGCAAGGTACTGACTTGTTTATTGATATGAATTTGTCAAATATATTTCATTCTGAAGCGAACGATCAATGAATTGATTTTTTATTGCCTTCTCATACCTTTACATTTAAATCTAGTGCAGAATTATTTCGATATAATTTATGTAAACCTATTGTGTAGGATTATGTTGTCAAGCTAGTGTTCACTCTCACGGGTAACTGTGTTTACCAAAGTTGTTGTGTGATAGATACAAAGAACGTAGAAATATATATGTTAGTGCCAATATGGAAACTTAGCCAGTTTGCAAAATGGCTAAAGATGTTAGCCAGTTTTTGCAAACTGGCTAGCATCTCTAGTCATTTTACACAGTTGGGAACTGGCTAGGTGAAGTTAGCCCTTTTCTCCACTGCCTAGCAAATGTGCATGATTATTTTACAGCTAAAAATACCTATGCCATGAAATGAATGATGTCCATTTCATGTAAAGATCGATGATAAGTATGGAAGCAAAATATAGTTTCTTTGTATTTTGTGTACTTAGTCAGATAAAGATAGAAGGAAGGAAAAAGGAAAGATAAACTGCGAGAAGACATGGGAAATAAGCTTGACAGGCACATGAATTCAAATAATTATTATCGGAATTAGGTAAACAGGCATGACTAAAAGGCTGATTCTACTTTTTGTAAGCACAAGAAAGCAAAAGAATATTTCTTTTGTTTAACAATTATATTATTTCGCTTGGAATACACGATCTGGACTGAATTTGGAAAACTTCTATCACTTTACACCAGGAACCAGTTTGAAGTTTGCAATGAAAATTTTTTAATACCAGAATCTGTTCCCAATAATGAGATATCGCTCAAAACCGCAGCAAAGAATTCATTTTCGGGTAGCGGTCATCGA
>JAQFYU010000873.1:0-17968 GCA_034694905.1 Ceratophysella granulata | reverse complement strand
GCTTGATTTTCGCTACGACATACTCTTCTCTCATACCACTTTTCATTAATTTTTGGATTACGGAATGAAGGTTTTTGAATGACCTAACGAAGGTTCTGGGATGCCACAATGAAGGTTTACAAAAGGATGACATACTGGGAGATTACATACTGGGAGTAAGCCGTCCGAGCTAGTGCTGCAATCATCATGTCAGGTATTCAACTGTCA
This sequence comes from Ceratophysella granulata, assembly GCA_034694905.1. Lineage (NCBI taxonomy): Eukaryota > Metazoa > Arthropoda > Collembola > Poduromorpha > Hypogastruridae > Ceratophysella > Ceratophysella granulata. The sequence continues at coordinate 17,761 of JAQFYU010000873.1, read as the reverse complement.
AACAAGTATAGGATTTGTATGTATGTAGAAGTTTAGGTTCATTATTGGAAAATAAAAATTCCAAACAAACAGTTTTAGGATTTGAATCACCTCACCACATAGATTTTCTCATTTCTTGTTTAATATGCTCTCAAATTTTGTAAAAAGTTTCAAACTTGATTTAGATGTACTGTTTAATTTTGGCAGATATTGAGGTATGTTGTTTTAATGTGAATCGTAATTCGTGATAATAGGTAAATCACGGAATGCCACTTGGCCTACTACACACATACATTTTATGATATGACTTATCCTGACAATGGCGATATGTATTCAGCATTCGCAACATTATGTAGATGATCTGATCCTACTTTAAACAGTAGCCCATCTTAAATTGTTTAGTGAATTTAAGTCGAGCGTAAGCTTTACTACTTACTCAAGTTTGTCCAAAGTGCTGATGTCTAATGGAATCAAATCCAAAATTCGGAGGCGTTTTATTATGCGCAATGTAATGAACTGAGAAAAATGCTGCAATATCTAGTGAAATATGTAGTATAAACGGATCTCATTATGCGACTGGAAATAAAACATTCGAATTCACGCGTATTTTGCGTTCAAGAATGTCAATCAAATTGGCCCATAGCAACAGTAAAGCCCATACAGAAATACATTGGGTCATACTGTTACGAAGGAATGGCAGCCGGGCAAGTAGTAGTATTCGGTCATTTACTGTATTCATGATTTTCCGATTGCTGCGATATAAATTGTATTATTTGCATTTTACTCCATGATCAAAAAATGTCTCTGAAAATGAGACGAACACTTCCTTCGCGGCGCCAATAGTAACTATAAAGAAGAATTCATGCTAAGAAAATATGTAAATTTTTCAAATTACAGCCTAAACGACTGTCCTAACTATTGTAAATTTAAGCTTAATTACAAATCCACGACTTCGTAGGTTGTAGATTAAGATACTTTCATATTCTAAAGTTATAATTCTCCTTTTATTGTTATTTAGGTCGCCAAAAAGAAATTATTTGTCTTTTTTTCAGAGACATTTTTTATTTTAAGTTTTCTGAGTGTCAAATAGTAAAAAAGTAGCAAAGTGAATGCATATGGTTCGTATAAGGGTACTTTTAACAATTTTGCGTAACCATGTAGTTAACCACTTTCCACGAACTAAACAAATACTGGGGTTCCCAATTTATCTAATTTCGGAGCTGGAATCAAACCCTTAGAAGCTTCTTAACAACCAAAAAATAGTAAATGCAATTTTAAAATAAATTCGAAACTTCTTTTGTTTTCGCAACAACGGTTCAATAGTATATCATGGGCTAGAGAAAATATTTAATAGACAGTCAACGTTTTCGAACGTGGGTTATTTTCTATTGTCGCCTTACGAGAATTAGGCAAATACATTTGTTCATGCTCATGTACCGCATTCATTATCCACTGAAATAATGAAATCACAAATAACATTTCGTATTTATATGCATTTAATTTGACGATATTGTGAATGTCACTGAGATTTTGCAATAAATTAATAATAAACCCAGGACGCGAATGAATGTGGCTCGACCTGAATATTAACTTCACCTCGATTCTCGTCGTCAACAAGCGTTACAGATTGAGCAACATCCCTACTATTAACAGCGATAATAACTATTCCACCGTCCGGTCGCAGAAAAACTCCCAAATCAAACTTGTTTAAATAGTTATTCGGATCTTCATCCGTGACGTATTCAGGCTTAGTTGCGATTCTTTTTGATCCTGGTGGTAGGAATTTACTGAAATGACCCATAGCATAGTACTGTCCATTCTTGTAAAATTCTCCAGCTTCAGGATTGACAATGATCGCAGCAGACGTGAAGTAAGTTGCCCAGTTTGGTCCACCCTCCATGTCTAAAGCCAAATTAAGATCTATCCAACCAGAAACGGAGTGCGTGACGTCAGTCAGAATACCATGAGAATATGACTCGGCAATTTCCCATTTTCCAAGCCCAATGTTATCCTCATTAGACCTTAAAGATGCAGCAGAGACAAGGATAAAATGGTCCGGGTGTTCCTTCAGAAAGTCATCTTGAATTGAAACTCTTTCATAAGTATAGTACTCCCATTGAATTGCAAGACCTTTGAACTGCTTGGCAATTTCGGAATCTGCAAGAGCCACGTCGTACCATGTCTTCATATATTCGCGAGTGTCATCAAATCCAAGTATGCTAATGTTGTTGTAGCCTGCTGCGAGCAGATTTGGAATCAAGTCGACAGCAACAAAGTCTCGTTCGTTTGCGGGTGTGAATCCACAAGAGTTCCATGGAGTCATTTCGTCAAATCCAACGAATGCTTGATTTTGGAGGGTCATTCCCCAGAAATTGACACCTCGGTTTTTGTATTCGTCGAAGAACCTGAATACAATATTCCTGATTAGTAAAATTCGAGAAAAACATGTTTAAATTTGAATTTGGAAGTTGTGTTGCTAGTTGCTTACTTGACCAAATATTTGGCATATGTCTCCCAGTGTTTGGACCCGGCTCGGGCAAGGAGGTATCCACCGCTAAGAGGGTTTTCTGGATTATGGTTCGGCGTCTTGAGCCAGGCTGGTGGACTCCAGGAAGCCGCCATAAGCTTCAGCGTATAAGGTGACAATTCCTGGGCTCGATTGAGTAGCGGAATCTGTACAATTAATGAGTCTCCATTTAAACTGGTTGAATACTTCCGTGTTGCACTTAAAGTGTTCACAGATTGAAATTATTAGTTAAAAAATCTATCAAATATGGCGTTCCAAATATTTTAAGCAACGGCTGCCACAAAATATGTGGCATGCATGTGGAGCTTAGGCTAGATTTCTCCTTGACAACCATACATTCCGAAGTCTAACCTGATAGTAAGTACATTTAAACCTGGATATTGAAGTGTATATATTATTATAAAGAATACCTAATAAAGGAATTAAAACTAAATCGATTAAGATTAAGTTCAAAATGAACATGGGTTAAAACCATTTCAAAGCTTTTGGAACGGTCCTTATCTTTCCTGTCATGAAATATAGAGGAATTTAGCGAAACACATGGGTTAGTGGTGTGAAATACCAACTAACAGCAGATCACCAATTGTACAAACGTAAGTTACCTTAGACTCTAAGTCTTCCTCACTTAAGCTGAAGTTCAACAAATCAAAATCATCAACGACGTCATCGTACGTGTAGGGCCGATTTGAGAACGCACTACCGGCAATGACAACTTTTCCAACTGAGTACTCAATTCCGCTAGTTGAATAGTATGAGCTCATGAGCTTCTCCTTAAGATTATCGGACAAGCTACTAATTCCCATTGCAGCAGCATCTGTGTAGGTTCCACCAAATCCTATGATTTCCTGGATTGTTTGAGTTCTATTGATTTCAACCGTCCACTTTGTTCCTTCTGGATCTTCTGGTCCATTGAAATCCTGTATTCTTTTTGTGAATCTTTTCCCGTCAAGACTGGTTTCAAAGATTTGGATGATGCCTTGAGTGGAAGGTTCAATAGGGTCTAGAGTATCACAGTAAGACTCATCACAAACGCAAACTATGGAATCGTGATTGAACTGCCGAGGGTTACAAGGCTCTGCTGCAAAGGTGGTTGAGATGGCAAGTGCTGCCAATAACAACAATGTTTTGAATTTGGAGGTCATGGCTCGTTCTGCTGATGGGCCAGTCGGATCTGCTGTCTTTAATCAAATTACATTGCTTTTATATAGTCAGATTCTGAAATTATTCCATCTATCCCATGCATTCAATCAATTTGGTGATTTTGATTGTAGATCCACGACATTATACCGCATACTTGGAGATTAACCGCTACTGTATACGCATTCTTTTGCTTTGGGAGTAAATGGATTTGTGGCTCGTGACATTTTGAAGAGAGTTTGATCAAAATTATGCAACAAAAATCCATAGAAATGTCTGTTTATCTGTATCAATTTTTCTAGGGACAATGGCAGACTGCAACTCTAAGCACTTTAACATATCGAACTGTTGGATAATATCCAGTTCCAGTGGGGATTTCCCATGTCTACCCACGAGTACTTCCCAGCATATTATATAGCTGCTATTAATTCGAAACTTTTTGGGAACGCGCTTTGTAAATTGCATGCACCGCTTGACTTTTGGCTTCTTGAATCTACGGTACGTATATGAATCAGCCTCTCGTGACACTCAGTTCAATTGTAAAAGCATTCATAAAGGGAGTTCTGGGCATCGAAGTATTACGTAGTTGTACGTTCTACCGACGACACTCCCGACTAAGGTTTAGTTCGGATTGGATATTCATGGAATCCCATCTTATCCGATCTAAAACATGTCGGATGGGTTTGCATGAATGAGCCATACGATCCGATCCAAAATGCCGGATAGACATACAATCAGATCCGAGATACACCCAAAACTCTGAACCGATCCAATTCGAAATCCGATCTAAAGCAAGGCTTACTTCAAAATACTTTATGTAAGTTAGAGGTTGAAGCGGATTATAAAGTATTTTTTATTTACTATACTATTGCTCTAAATATTACTACATTGTTTTTATTGTTACGGACGCATCCTAGCGAGCAACAAAAACTAATTTTGATCTCAGGTTTAGTTTAGTGGACAATAGGTGGTGAGTTACGAAATATTTTTTTTTGACAATAATCATATCCACTTTGAATGCCATTTACGTACGTTCACGCCATCCTCAACCAGAAGCCTTCTTTGCAAATCCAGGCCGTTAGGAGTTTTTTGGCTTTCAAACAAACTTTGGCTAATCAACTCACATTCTAGTTTACGAGCAAGGCTTCGTTCTTGATATGTGACATACTTTCACTATTTAAATATACAGGATATTGCAGCTGCTTGTTACACGTACACGCTCAAGGCTTATCAAATTTTTTTCCTACTTTCACGCACACGGATATCCTACACGCACTCAAGCATTTACACTTTCTCTTCATCAACTGGAGCTTCACTACTCCTCCTAATTACACCATGAAATTATCCATTTATCCAACACCCGAGACTTGTACGTAGGGAACGCACATAAATACTGAGAAACACGGAACAGTCATAAAGATTAGGTTGTTTTATGCATACGAACGAGCAGCCAAAAGAAGAGCCTATACACGACCTAACAAGCCACAGACAAGTACAAACCAATTCGTCTCCAAATCGAACAATTTCAATCAAGCAACTAACATCCCGGAAGAATACAGCTCAGAGCGGAAAATATAACTTCTGGAGACAAAGGCAACAAGATAGAGCTGATAATTCTCAGCCATAAACCGGGCCTTGGCGATTTAACTTCTCCGATTCAACAGCTTCCACTTCAACAGATACCAAACCAGATTTACTCTCACCAAACCCGTTCCAAGAAACTCCCTATTTTCAAAATTCAACACCAAAACAGGTGTCCACCGTAGAGCAAGACACGGGAGACCAGTACGGACCGTGGGACGCTACCTACCCATCTTGCAGGTCCATTAGTAGCAGTTATATAAGTCTTACCGATTTAGAAGACATGCACGGAGGACGAACACCGACAGATAGACGGAACATGGATACATGGATAAGGATGAACAATGTGACTGGACTGGATGAGGTCACATTTATCGCGGTTGCTGTGTGTCAAACTTTATAAACTAAAAAAATTCAACCGTGAGTTTAGTATTTGGATCCTTAAAAATATTAAAATGTAGACGACGGTTTTGGTATTTAAATAGTAGTGATGTTTTAGTTGAACCCGTAATGTGTTGATTTATTAGCAACTTTGTTAGCAATCTATGATCTTGAATTATCTTCTATTTTAGACTACTTTCAACAAATGACAATGATTCAACGAACGTTCAAATGAATCCAGACTTGATTAAACGTGTGGAGGTGAAATGCCCAAATAGTATTTCGTCTTCCATATTTGTAACGGAAACTACAAATTTCGCTCACATCTTCGTTTCGTTTTCAACTTCAAGTAAGTGTGTTTTAATTCAAACTTAATCAGTACTTTGAGTGTTGTATATTCCTATTGCATACTGTACTTAAGTATTTATATATAATATTTTAGGTTCGCTTTCTGGTTGACAGCGTTTTTCCAAGTTTGATAGAAATGAAAAAAAGGTTGCAGGGAAGATCTTTCGTTTGTGCGACTTCGCCTAAGAAGGAATCAAGTATTCAATGCGACGAATCATTTAAGTTATTCAAAAACACTTCTAAATAAACACAACACTAAATTGGTAAGACAACGTAGAAAACAAACTAGTCTTTCGGTTGCTAAATGTAGCGCTGGTGAAAAAGCAATACATTGCTCATTAGAAATCATAGAAGCAAAAGATATTGTTATAAATAATTTGAGAAGTACACGACTATGCTGCAAGAGCGTCGTAGATGCTAATCAGGTGATTGACGCAAAATTCAAAGAAAAAGTTGATAGCTTAACCAGTCAACTTGCGACTGTTCAAAAAATGACTAAAAGTGTGTCTTTTGCGCTTAAACGGATTCAAGAATGCGAACAGGAAATTGCAAATAATAGAATAGGTTTTAGCGCAGTGGATGTAAAAGTTACTGAAGCGAATGCTAGGACTGAATACCTTCTTTCGCGTATTCTTGATTTATTTAGTGACGTGAGTGGCAATAACAATTTATTGATTTATCCAAACGTGGTTGATTTCAAAATGATGTTCAAACATACAAATGCACAATGACTACCCATAAATGGGATTTACATCATTATGCCGAGTAGGGTTAGGTTCAGTTAGGTTAAATACTTTTCTACGAATTGAATTACAATTTTAGTATTAACGAAAAGTAGGTAATGACAATTTTAAATTAGTTCTTCTCAATGTGGTTTAAGAGGTAGAATTTTAAGTAAGAATGCAATAATAGCGTAGTACAGTTTAAATGTTTACGTTACATTGAGTTTTAGGATCTTTGATGACTCATTTTACTTTCATACTTAATATTCAATCTGTCTGCATGCTCAGGGTCGTTTTCCATCTCGCCCTTTTGCATCCTCTTGTGATTCGCGTGCCACCAAATCGGTTTGCAATAATGTATTCACTCAAAGTGATTTTTTGTTGCCGTGTCGACTGCGACCAGTTGCCAGGACAACTGGACCTGCAACGAATGTATATCCGCCAACTGTAAATTCGTTCGCACCAAGTCAGGCCTCAAGTGTGTTGTGAAAATTGCACCTGCTCTGAAAGTTCGATTCACATATCGGAGGAATGAATGTTTTAGTAAGTACATTTTTTTTATATTTTCCCGATTTCCCATACTTTACAACGATAATCGTTGTAGTGCTTCGTTAAACTCGTGTAAAAAATCCACTATAGTACTTTTTAACTTGTTTCTCATATCATACATCAACTGGTGACTTATGCTTTTCGTATTTTATATTTTGCAAGACATGTAGTCCGTTTTACTGCGATTTGTTTTGGTTATTTTAGAATTTGGTTCTGACTCACTGCAATCAGTGTCGTACCGACAGCTCAGATGAACAACGGGTCAATGGAACGTAAGTTTAAAATTGTATTCTGATACGTGGCATGTATTGCGTATGTTTATCAGTAGTCGAGTTAAAACATGTCAAAATATATATGATTTTACACAACATTCAGATTATGATTCCTATTCAGTTCTTGTTTCGTCTTCAGAACCGGCCAAACGACACCCGACTACACCCACTCATCCCCCGTCACATACATTAGTTGGAGTTAGGACAGACGCTGCATCGAGTAAGTTTCAATTTAAGCTTGTATTGTTAATGACATGTAGATTTCCATCCCATATCGTTTTTATGCTCAATTTAGGTCCTGTGGTTCCTCTCAACACGATGCCACGAACTCCGACGGCTTCTCCTATTCATAAATATGCTACTATCACCAATCCTCCACATCTGACTGGATCTCGAGCTTGGACAGTGGCTACAGCACGTAAGTTGAATATTTATTTTGAATTTACGTGTTAAATGTATAGTTCGATGTTATCTTATTTGTTATGCTCAATTTAGGTCCTGTGGTTCCTCTCAACACGATGCCACGAACTCCGACTGGTTCTCCTACTCATAAAGATGCTACTATCACCAATCCTCCGCATCCGACTGGATTTCGAGGTCGGACAGTGGCTACAGCACGTAAGTTGAATATTTATTTTGAATTTGCGTGTTAAATGTATTGTTCGGTTTCATCTTATATTTTATGCTCAATTTAGGTCCTCTGGTTCCTCTCAACACGATGCCACGAACTTCGACGGCTTCTCCTGCTCATAAAGATGCTACAATCACCAATCCTCCGCATCGGACTGGATCTCGAGCTCGGACAGTGGCTACAGCACGTAGGTTGAATATTTATTTTGAATTTGCGTGTTAAATGTATTGTTCGGTTTCATCTTATATTTTATGCTCAATTTAGGCCCTGTGGTTCCGCTCAACACGATGCCACGAACTTCTCAGCCTCCTCTTCTCTCAACCACTTCTTCACCTACATCTGCTCATACTACAGTCTCTACTTTGTTTGCCGACATAAAACTGACGAGGGAAGACTCATACCTGATTTGACTGAAAAAGCAGGTAATACACGAGAGATGAAATTAGATATACTGTTTGATTGTTTATTTGATGTATTTGTTAATATACTATTTTTTTATGCAGACTTATTATATCAGAGAGCTCTGGTAATTCGCGAATTCCTACATATTTCCTATCGCGGCTATTTATAAATTCTTTGTGTTTTTAATTAGGCATCTGTTCTACTTCGGAAAAAGACTACGTATTGATGCTACCTCTCTCGGCCATTCATTCATCATTCGACTGTTGAGAAACTATTGTAATAACATCAAACTTACCAAGCAATACTTATCCCATAAGACCCTTGACAGATGGTTTGAGGACTTGCTCTTCAAAGCTGTAACTCAAACCAACCCGTTGTTGGGATACCGCAGCCTGTGTATGGCCATTACAGGCAAAAATAGGATGACGATGTTTTAGACTGACAATATTTTATGTCATAATTTCAACTTAAGTTATATCATGTTATGGAAATACAAATAAGTATAAAAAAGTCTTACGAATCGTTATTTTGAAGTATATTATATGATACTACTATAATTGGTCGTATGTTCAAGCTCAGTTTGTATACTGAGTTGTCGACGCCGGGTATGCCTGTGAATTGCCCGGCCAAACAATACCAAGTTCGACCTATATTAGATACTACGTTCTCTCTGCGTTTTGAGCTTAATCATTATACTATTAGTTCGAGTTTATGTTTGAGTGAGTCTTAATATATTGTATATTTTGCCTTTGTAATACTAGTATGGTATTGCATTTGGAATTTGTCAGTCATATTCTGCTGCTGCAGAAAGAACGTTCTATAAGCCTTCCGTCATTTTTCTCAATATATAGTAAATAATACGCCATGGCAACTGTAATTTCCATTGTGGTTTTGTTGTGTAACATCATTGCATTCACAATTAGCACTTGTAAGTTCAATATTATATACTATATTCAACTACTGGTAATACTTAAGCGTCATATTTATGATTCTTAGCAGCGGACGAATTTGCTGAAGCGTGTACACCATGTACGAGTAAAGGCTACCTCTACTATCGATGTGGACATCCACACATGAATGACACATTTGTCTGCTTCGACTACAAGCACTTGTTTGAGGTGAATACAGTCATTTTCGACATTGCACTTGACAACAAAGAGTGCTACAATTTCTACACTAGAATAAACACTACAAATGTTAAAGCAATGAAGTCATCTGGTCGCGAAATTGAAATGCTAATCGAGTTTGGAGAAAAGCTTGCTCGTAAGGGCGGAGCGGATGGGGCTGGATGCATACCACCAATTATGTGTAATATATTAATACAAGATATACTATATTCTCTGAGACTGCGTTTTAACTTTGCCTTCATTACTTAGGCTTCGTAATTGGCGTCGTATCCGCTCTTGGACCTCACACGTACTTCTACTTGAAGGATCGACTTTACCCAAAACCAACTCAAACTCCAATTTTAAAAACCACAAGTTAGACATTGAAGTCAACTAGAATCCTTTTTTTTTATTCTTATATTACGTACCCTGCCCTGCGTTCTGCTGAGCATTTTGTTGCGGGCAGGGTTTGAATTTCACGTGTTTATGTTGTGACTTGTGACTGTGACGTAGAGTACAACAGAAACTACTGTCAGGTGGAAGTGGAAGGGCTTCTGTTGTTTGTTTCTGTTTTTTTGCTCCGAGCGAAGGTCTTCTCTCTGCACCGCAGCACTCCTTTGGCTTCTTCTCATTGTCCCTCGTGTCAGGTAACAATAATTAATTATTCACCCTATTCAACATTCTTACGGTTCGGGTTGGGCTGGAACATTGTGTGTTGCGTACCCTTGAGATTTTTTATAAATATTTTGATTAATTTTTGATTCTATTTAAAATCGAAAACGGACTGTCCGGGCTACGTTTTGTGTGGATCCTGTCTCTCTGGCACCTGTAATTGGGCCTGGAACACCCTGGCCGGGGTATGCTTCGACCAGCTTCCCCCTCCCGCGGAGTACCCCAACATTGTATGGAGCCCTAACCTGGCTGGTTGCCCCGAGGAGCCGAATCCGCCTTTTCCCACCGTTGGGCAATGGACCCCTGCGCTTTCCATCGGAGGGATAGTCGTCAGTAAGTACATTTAAAACATATTTTTTTATATTTAAATATTTAATGTGCAAATATTTCTCCTCCATGTGTGCATAACGTGCGCATTTCAAGCCTGATGCCTAGTGACAGCGTGCTACTTCATATTTTCGAGTAGCTGCGTGGTTTCTGTATTCTATGTTCTGTCTGTCACCCAACTTTTGCCAACACGACTGCTATTGACCAATTAAAGTCAACGTAATCATATACAATTCAATTTCTATTAATTCAAGATTCCGATTATATACTACTATCATAATGACGATAATACGTCGCTACCTCTCTCCCTCCGAAACTCTCTCTCTGTCACACAACAACTTTTGTCGATAGAGTTACCAGTGCCAATCAATGCCTTGGTGACAACACAATTACATAATTCAATTTCTCGTAATTCGAAATATTTGAAATTTTGATGATGCTCCAGTTACAACTAATACAATACGAGTCTCTCGATTGACATAGCAACGTATTAAAGTGCTAAATGGGCTACTGAAATGAGAGTTTCCAACTTGATATTCAACTCAAGGGCTTCACAAAATTATGCTGAGCTGTTAAAGAGGAGAGGTGACAGGTGAACATACGGAACCGTACCGTTCCAAAGGTGGTCCACATCATGCAAGTTCACAACTCTGTTGTGACTACGTTGGGCAACTAGTTTAAAATGTTGGTGCCGCTCGCCTCCGTAAGATACAAATAACTTGGCTGTAATTGCAACGCAATTCAATGCTAAATGGGCGATTAAAATTATTACTTTCAAATTTGTACTATTACGGGACTCGAGATGTAGTAAGGGGTCTAAAATGCATACTGCACAGCACTGCAGATTAAAGCCCTAATAACTGAGCGTTTAAATTTTGCGAATTAAAAAACACAGGGGCTGGTCGGTAATAATATCACTGATATGATCAAACTGATATATTATCAGCATAATGTCAGCTACTACGGAAATATTTTTGAAAGATGTATATGTATGTACCTAACCTAAACTATCTAATTGGGAATGAATTTGTTTGCAGGTTTGGTGTTGATTATGTTCGTTGCTTACCACTATCGTGAGGAAGTGTGCGGTTTTCTGCGCCGCTCAAATGGCAGGATCTCCCTCCTCGTCTCCCAAGTTTGGGGCCACATCCGCGGCTGGAGCCAGTTGGACGGATCCAGCGGGTCGACGGGTGGCACGAGCGAAGAGTCGGACTACGCCACTGCCTCCTCACGTTCCACTCCCACATCTAGTGCTGCTCCCACCCCAAACGCTACTCCCACCTCATCCCCCCTTGCCAATTTAGTGGGTAAGTCCTCATATATTTAGAATACTACAATATTTAGTAACGCCAAACAAAATGTAATGAAATAAATAAAGGTTATGAAATTTTAAATTTTAGACAAAGATGACGACGAGGACGACCTGTTCACCAGGAGCGGGAGACGCGTCCGTGCTCCTGTCCGCCTCAGCCTGTGAAGCTGCGTGTGAGGTTTGGACCACGTGGACCATCTCGTTATTATTTCAAACATTTTGAAACTTGTTATTTAAAAAAAATAAGATTATACTCAGTATTACATTCAGCGCTTGATCTCCCAATAAAATTATGTGATACATGAATCCTATGCTTTGTACCAAAAAAGTTCCTAAAATGGTTCAATAAATTATTGTGTTTGGATATCCACTGATTACTGTTATTCTTGATTTTTTAAGTATTTCATTTATTATTTATGTAAAATTTATGTTTCTATAACTTAAGAGTGTTCAGACAGCATCAGAGACATGTAGTGAACATTCATTCTGCCTCGTAGTCTGTGGAATCATCGGTTGACCAGTGAGGTTCACTCTGCCTCACATGACGTCCAAGACACCGCTTCTTTATTTTGTTTGTGAACCTATCTGTGTTGCAGAATCCGTATCGTGTTCTTAATGGGCCAAAGCGATTCACCCACTGGTAGACGGGACACCGGAACCGCCGTGTGCACCAATGCAAAGTATGACTAGTATGTTGCATGACAGCATTACAATATATTCGGATTTTTAAAGGAATTGTACTTTCTTCATTTCCGTTTTCTGGGTCAGAGTGTGGGACAGAAGCACAGTCGTAGTCACCGTCGTCTGAGTTCTCAGAACTCGAAGGACTAGGTCCTGTGAAGTAAAGTTGCCTGTGTCTGACTGGACTGATGCTGCCATCTGCTTTTACTACCTTTACGTCTTGGACTCCAGGCGACAGCATTGTTTGTTGCGACTGATTAAAGTCTTGAACTAGTACTAATACAATTAAACTTTCTGGTCTAGGTATTTAATGTATATTATGCAGAACATTCACACTCGTGACATTCAGTTCGCAGTTCGTTCGTTTTCCAACTGTAAAATTATATAATGGCTTCCCATGGTTTTTCGTTGGGCATCGTTGCTTTATTGATCGTTTATGCATCTGGATCTGTCATTCGTAAGCATTCATGCGTGAAATACAAAAGATTTGTAATTAAACAAGTTGCCCCTACTACCTGCCGTTAGTCCAAGATATGCATCATTAATTTTTTTAGCGAGATCTGTAACGGTCGAGGAATGCATCAATTGCACAACGCACGGATGGCCATATGCCTGCATCCGTTCATGAAAGATGAAAGTTTCTTTTGTCTCGATTCACGTCAAGCACTTCGTCCGCAGCTATTAATAATCGATGTGGCCGAGAAACCGAAAGAATGTCAAGGGTTTCCTGACAGAGCCGTTGACAATGTGATGAAAAACGATACTGTCAGACGCCAGGGGAAAGAATTCCAGCTTCTCATCGAACCTGGGAGGGGAGCTTCTCAGATAAATGGAGAGGGGTGCCTTTCACCGATTTTAGGTGACTAATGATGATGACTTTTTAGATTGATCTTTTCTTTCCCACGTCCCAAACCTTTGTGTGCTCTATTTCCCAGGGTTTTATGCTGGAATGGTCGGGGCGCTGTTTGGACCACATGCATATCAATTTGTCAGAAGCAGACTTGAACGGAGAGCGTCACCGAGTCTTCAAGTTTGATTCCTTTCCTGACGAAAATCACTTTACCAAAGTCCGTCGCTCCGATCGGACTTGAACAGTATTCACTCTTCAATTCATATGGGTTAGAGTTTATTTTAGTACCAATTCTAAGCCAACAGTGGAACTATTAGATTTCCGTATCCAATTTTCTAATTTTCTACAAAAGCCAGGCCATTATGGTATAATTCTTTAAAGAATTTTGCGAACTTCAAAACTGTCACGAGTGCAAAAAGTGAAGGGTTATTGGAGAAAATATGGATATAGGGGATGGTTTAATGTCTAGACTCAGGGTTTTCACAATATTACGCCGTATTTGTAAGATTATATTGGAGGTTCTATTTCATTTTATTTTGTTCTATCTTCTGCTAGAAATCAATTTCATTCCATTTATTTTACATTTATGTTAGCACAGGAATGGAATATAAAGTTTTCAGTATTTCCTAAAAGACAAATACACAGATAAAAATTCCTTAAAATAAAAGCAACTTAGCTTTCTGCCATTTCGACTATTGTCAGCAAGTTCCATTAACATAGAAAGGGTGACATCTGTTTTAATTTTCTCCGCATAACCCTTGACAATTCTATCTGGATCGTGCACCAGTGAGCGTTATTTACAAGTTGGTAGGAACTTTGTGGAACATTGAAAGTGAAATAGCTTGAGAACTGTAGATTTTCCTTTGGTACGAGTACTTGAAAACAAAAGGAATAGTGCACAAAAGGAATAGTGCAGAAAAGTCAATATTGGAGAGAAAATATCATCATGCAACAAACTATACTGCCACTTCCACCACCGTCGACTGGGCCAAGACGGAGCAAACGTGTCGTCAAAAAGCTCAAAGTAAGATATTTTGCTTGTATTTGGTCTCGCTTTGAGTTGTTTTTATTTATTTCAAGATTGAATTGAAAAAAATCTTTAGATTGCATTTCTCAGGCGAATAGACATAGAGACTCATATTTCATGCATATTATTGATATACTCGATGGTTTTGATTTTTGTTTGGTGTCAAGCTTATCACTTTGAACACGACATACTTTTGCATATTTTTATTCAATGTTCAAAGTATTCATGTGCATGTGCATTTTCCTTATGAATTCAAACTTCACAAGGACTTCTAGTAGTGGATGAACACGACATACTTATTCATTTTTTTATTCATTGTTCAAAATGTTCATGTTCGTGGGATGTTCCTTATGTGTTCAAACTTCACAAGGACTTCTAGTAGTTGATGAAACAGTGAGGTCAGATGAAACAGTGAGTGAAGTGAATTGGAAGAATGCTAGAGAAAATAGTTCAATGTTGCCAAATATGTCATAGCGAAGTTGTGAACTTGCATAATTGATAGTAATTTACAATAGGTTGTACAGCTCTGGCACATTGACCTACTCTTTTTGAAATAGATAATATCAAGTTGAAAATACTAATGCCAAAATCCCATTTAGCATTATATGTAGTAGAAGTTGCTATGACAATGGAGTCACTTATTTATGGCTATTTATGGCAGAGTTAAACATCAAAGTATTCGGAATCCAGAAATAGAATAAATTGAATTGTATTAAACGATAGCGTTCCCAGGGCATTGGCCACTGGTTTTGTTGAAGAAGCTTATCGTTTAACAGAGTCACGGCATTTCGAAAATAAATGGAAGGTGATTAGCTTGATTCCCATGATATATCTTTGAAATTTGAATGGTCTAGTTTTATCAGGGTTCAACTTCCTCTAGAACAGTTGGATGTCACATGAGGAAGGTATACTTAGGTAGTGGAGTTACGACAACATAACTCAGCATTTGATGCAAATGTAACTACGAATACTAGAAGTGCATAATGAATAATGGAAGGAGCATATTGTACGCAGAACAGGGTAGCCTGCTGAGCTATTTCTGATCTGAAGAAGACGAAAGGGTTGCCGAGTCTGTTGTTCTCCAAACTCACGTGTTTTCATTTGTTTCATCCTCAAAATATCCAAAAATTATTACCTCATCACACTAGCTCATTTAAAAATGCTCAATGATTACTATCTATTACGACGAATTAATATGCAAATTTACCATAAATAGGGATTTTGTTTTTTAGAAGGATCGCTGTATTGTAGATTTTTAAGCTTTAAATTTCAAGAATTCGCTGACTGGTTTCAATAACAAAAATCTACACTGCATAGGTTTTTCATAATTTTGGAGTTTTGTGTATACCGTATATTTGCATATTTTCATTTTAAATTTTTTTTATAGCTTTGTTGCTATTTGTATATGTTTTGTGGTTTAAAAATTACTTTTAGCCCTTTCTGTTTAGACATTTGATTTAACGTAAATACAGGATAAATTATAAGGTCGATCCTTTTGGTTTTCTTGCAGTTGAGTTGCTCTGTAGCCCGATGCGACCAGACATTTGAACGCTACTCTGCACTGATTCAGCATACAGAATCTCAGCACTTGTATCAGTTTTGTGGTGACGAATTCCTTGATCTTCCACACCACACTCTTCAATGTACTGTAGGTGGCGGTTCTATAACGCCGCCACCCGACTTTGACGTCGATACTTCTGTTTTTACACAGAGTCAGAGCACACACAAAGGTGTACTGCTCTTGTACGAGTATGTACCCAAGCTTCAGATTTGCATGGTGGCAGATCTTTTTCAAGAACTCGAAACTCCTCTCAGAAAACTACTTTCTCAATTAACATCATATTTCGGCGGAATCCTTACACGATTTGTTGTTGTCCTTGATCAATATGAGATTGGTTTCGGCATCACGAAGCATGATGTTTACATCGGTAGTCAATGGATCCCCTTCTCACATCCGAACTTTTTGGATCTGGCCGTTTACCATGCCGTTTCAGAAATTATTCTGAAAATCAACTTTTATCCCGAACAAAAGAGCAGCTGGACTATTCTTCAAATTCAACGCGTAGACGTACACTGTGCACAGTACACACCACTGAAGCATAGAAAGAGCACACCACGTGCTGAGCTTGGAGTCGACACTGTCAATGGAAAGTGTTTTTTGCCAACTCCTGCTTCACTTGCACGTCGTCACGGATTGCTAAATTTAAAGAACAAGGCTAGTGGAAATTGCTTTCATTTGAGCATAATTGCGGCCATATTTGGAAAGCAGCTTGGCAAAGAGTATGTTGCTAAGAGACTTGCAGCAGGGACGGTTCCAAGAGATCGAATTAAGTTATTGTCTTGTATCCGAAAACGATACGCTGCAGTGTCACAGTACAGGAAGGTACTTCAGACTCAAACCTACGTAAAATTTGATGAACTTTCCCAGACAAAGGGGGTATCCCTTTCAGATATTGACACTTTCGAGCATGATAATCCATCTATTTCGGTAACTGTTTTTGGAAACTTTGATGGAGACCTTCAGCCAATTCGGAACACTCACAGTGTACGGACTAAGAACATCGACCTGTTATTCATAGCAGAACAGAAAGGAGACACCGATCCGAAGGCACACTACATATTAATTCTTGACAAGAGCAGGGTACTAGGTCAGCAAGGTACATCCTCCCACCTATTCTATTCTCTTTGCCAGAAATCCTTCATTACGGAACGAGTGTTGAAAGAACATCAAAAGATATGTATGATGGGATTGAACCAGGTTCAATTTGTTCGGCCACCCTCTTGCCAATATTTCCAATTCCAGAACTATGGAATGACATTATACAACCCGTACTGTCTATATTATACCATCCACTCAAGAACAGTTTCGGCTGACACTGCTGTGCCAAAAACAAAAAATTGGAAGCTCTCTTCAGACAAAGATGATTCCAATGGGTTACGCTATGCTTCTTTCGACTCCAACCGGATATGAATATCTGTCATCGTATGTAGGAAGGAAGCCTCTGAATCATTTTTAGGAGCGTGCACTATACGTGGAACGGGTCATTCTAGCAAGAATTTCCAGCACGAACATTCCCGCTCGTCCAACTGAAGTCCAGAAAGTCAAATTCCAGAACGCAACAGTCTGTGCCTTTTGCCGTTCACAGTAGTGCTTCTTCTCTCCGACTTTAGGCCGGAGCGGAGAGGAGAGCTCTCCGGAGAGCTTGTTTTCTCTCCGGCTCGCGCCGGAGAGGAGAGCGGAGAGCTGGAGAGCTCTC
>JAQFYU010000872.1:0-17973 GCA_034694905.1 Ceratophysella granulata | reverse complement strand
TGTGGTGAAGTGAATCGTCTTACCTGAAATTTAGTGTATGACACCCCCCCAACAGGCTTCTTTGGTCTGAATTATAATCTCTGGATTTTTAAACATACTTAGTTATTTCGTAATTGGTTGTGTCAGCCGCAAGCCACGAAAATTTTTACGTGGTGGTACTTATTGGCTTTTACCATGTATTTATTGTATACTTCGTGATTCCAGCTCAGCTGTCTGACAAAGTTCCAATATATTCAGCACCTGACGAAGTAAATTTTCATGACAACAAGCAGTAAGTTTGCCGAGTTTCGTTTGGTGTGTAACATATCGGTGAAATTGTCTGCTCCGTGTTCCTTTTGTCAATTCCCCTGTAAAACATTCGAATTAAAAATTTATAGTTTTTCAAAAAAAAAATATAACATTCCAGTCTACTACGCCCATATCTAATGTGTCCATTTCCACAATTTAAGTGAATTTCTGTTCGCAGTTAAGATTACCCACAACCACAACAACCCAGGCAGAAAAGTATTGGTGCATAAAAGATCAGCAGGTATTCGCAATTCATACTAGAAAGTTCTTCAATTATGGCCTACTCCAACACGAATAAACTGATGTCCGTCCAATTAGAGGAGAGTAAAGATCGGATAATTCGTGCAGAAACAATTCATGCAGCCTCAACTCCTGAAGAAAAGAAGCGCTTGCTACGTGGACCCATACCATACCAGCCGGCAGGTCCTTCACAAGCAGGTACCTTCCACCATTTTGTCAAATTCAGTAGGTATTTGAAATGCATCCAATTTTTTGTACACAGAATATCCCAATATGCCCGATCTGGAAGTTTGGCTGAAAGACACGTTATCAGTTCTAGAAACGACGCAACATGTTCTGATTCAAAGGGCAGGAGTACAGTTTGTGGATAGTAAGTTCTCTTTACTTAGGTGTGCGTTGACTATTATATCGGTCAATTTGACCTTGGACAATAAACCTGATACAACTAATTCTTATGTTCCTGTGCACTAGATTTCTTTGACCTCCGAAATCGTTTCGACTTGCTAAACACAGAAGGAGACAGGATATTTTTCGCTGGTGAGACGCTTCAAGTGGAAGGAAATAAGAAAATGATGGGTCCTCGTCCCACGTTCGACGTCACAATTCTGGGCTGTCATGGTGGCGGAATACTTGACGTGATGGCTAAGAAGGGTTTGACCACCGTGAGCAATTTCCATGAAACACTCGGATACATCGTCTACCGTCGTGGCGGATTTTGCTGTTCGAAAGTGAAAGCCGTTTACTCTGTCCAAGATATGAACGGAAGAGAGTTATTTTTGTTGAAGCGATTTCCTGTCAGGTCGGATCGTGACGGCTCACCTGGAGAATATGAAATTATTGACACGAGCACAAATTCATTGGTCGGGAGATTGAGTAGGAATTGGGTCGGTGAGATTCCAGCCAGTGCTCTCTGGTTCAATGCGTACGGGGTCAGTTTCCTGGGTCAGGACATGGACGTGACGACCAAGATCCTGCTCATGGGGGCTCTTTGCACGGTCGTTGGGACGAACGGGTTCACGGGACTTGGGGCTTTCATGCAAAAGGATTTCTGAGAAAATACAATAAATATGATTTTTACTGATCCGAGTCAGCATTGCTGAAAATATTGAAATTATTTCTTGAATTCAATAATTTAGACATGGATATACAGAAAAATACGAAATAACAAGATTACGAAATTATGAAAAATTCTAAACGGCTGTATTTCATCTGGAGAGAATATTTAAAAATATACTTTCCTCAAGCATGCCAAAAATGTCACCACCAATTATTGTTGGAATTATTCTTAACTAAATTCAACGCGTCGCTAAAATCATAAAATTCGCCACCAACCAACAATGTGTAGTATTATACCATCAAACCATACCTTGCATCAAACCATTATATTATCTCTCCAAAGTCAGGTTTGCAAATAAATACCTACAAATTTTATCTTCATTGATTCATACCATGTGAATACAAATTGGGAATGGCGTCTCCGGCGTCTCCATGGGAAGTAATGTTAAAATTAGTGTTATGGGAGAATTGCGGTTGTATAGTTTCAAATCTTGACAAGGACGTGACCATTTCAAAATTTAAGCGAAAGACGCACACACGCAATTATATA
Source organism: Ceratophysella granulata (assembly GCA_034694905.1). Lineage (NCBI taxonomy): Eukaryota > Metazoa > Arthropoda > Collembola > Poduromorpha > Hypogastruridae > Ceratophysella > Ceratophysella granulata. The sequence continues at coordinate 15,839 of JAQFYU010000872.1, read as the reverse complement.
TAGATTTTTTAAATGCTGTTTTAAAGAAACTACCTAGTATGAATTCAGTATTGGAATCAGGTACGATCTCACCAAATATTAAAAGACCGAATAGTAATGTTATACAATGTTATATGTAGTTCTACAGACACGTGGACTAAAGCGTCTAATCAGACCTTTCGTTTTATGGCAGATCTGATATAATATTAAATATTGCATTATGTAATTCTTGAACAGTGACAACTTCGAAAGCAGTTCGTTCAGCCGAGAAGGTCGTAATCAAGGAGAACCGACGCCTGGCCGCAGAAGACAAGAAACGACGTCTTTTGGTCAACCACTTTGCAAATAATACCACCGGCGGCATCACCATTCCCATTTCTTCCAACCGGCAATCTGCAGGAGGTAACAAATCTCCGTTAATTCCTAATATCCTATCAACACCGTAGGAAACCTGCGGCTGAAATTAATTTATAGAGTTCTATGAATGCTGGATACATCATAAATATACATACATAAGCGACACCTAAAACACTTGTAAATAATTTTTTAAGAATCAGAAACCAGCGTAGCAGTTTCACCGGGTTTAGCTGGATTGGTTGACACAGGACATATTTTCCTGAGACGTGCGGGATCCGAATTTGTGGAAAGTAAGCTTTTCATTTATTATTCGATTATGTCACGGTGACAGAAAAATGTAGAAATGCATGTTTGAATACAGAATTCTTTGACCTGCCAAATCGATACGACCTGTTGAATTCCGATGGAGAAATTATTCTTTTTGCTGGTGAGACTCGAGAGGAATTTGGTGCAGGGAAAGATTGTTTTGGAACTCATAGCCCAGTATTTGATGTTAGCATTCTGGGACTTCAAGGAGGTGGTTTACTGTGCATCAATTCTCACAGACGGGTATGCAAAAGGCAAAGATTCTGGAACCTAAACTTGGAAGATCTAGATGTAGATTACTGCAGGGGCGTAGGACCCGTGGTACGAGGTGGTACAACCGTCCCAGGGCCCGGGCCCTTAGGGGGCCCGACCTCTTCTTGGTATTTACTAGATGTAAATAATACGTTACAGGAAAGCCATTGTTGAAAAGAAAAGAATGGCTCAAAATCTCAAAACTTTCTTGCGCTTCGCGCGAAATCACAATAAAGGTCGGAATCCTTCTTTGGAACTTCCCAGAGATTTCTAGCATTTTCCCCCAATATTCGGGATTGGGATTGGGACTGAAGTAAGACATTGTACTCATGGTTCCTAATCTAAAAAGCAGTCACCCTTCTCTTCAAACTTTGTTCTTTCGATGTTTTTGTTGATGTTGAGCAGCTAATTTCCCATTTTTAAAAAATCGGGAATTAATCTGCCTTGAAAAGCTGGAACTTGTTTTGGGTATACTATTGCTTGAAAAGTTCCTTTGTTGAAAAACTTAAAATTTTAAAGCTTGGCGCAAAATACCGATATTTAAAATTTAATTATTTATATCTTATTTTACAGATTTCGTATTTTAAATTTACCTTTTCTAATCAGAAACAAGGCAGAAATAAAGAAAATTACTATAAAAATCAAAAAATTCTTGCGCTCAAGCCATTGGCTCTTCGATTTTATTTGTCTTTTAAAGTATTGTATTGAAAGTAGGGGCGCCAATGTTGCGTTGAACGTAACAAGTGGTTCAAAAATTTGAACGCGCAAAGCTTTTCGGCAAATTGTTGATACCTATTGTAGTGTTTTGTAACTGAGGGCCCGGGTTCGATTTTGATACCAGGCCCGCCGATTTCACGCTATGGCCCGGGATTACTGTAGTTCTTGGGAGGTTCAATTTCATCTACTTTTCATGATTCTGATTCATTGTGATTAAATCGGGGTATGGTTTCCAATTTTGTGTTCGTACCCCATGGAAATTAAATGAGCCTCCCTTATATTCCATGTCGTACCCTTGGTTCGTACAATGCAATACCGAACCGATTGAAATCCTCATAATTACAAAAGTTTGTCATCAAACTCAGCTACAAATGGTTTTAATTTGTTTATTGCTTGAAAACAAGTTAAATCAAACGGTTGTTTACAAAATCATGACTCGCAATTTCAAAAAACACTTGGAAATTATCAAACAACATCTATTAAGTTTGAATAGAGTATTGGCTAGTTTGGTCAGTTTAGTGGTATTTTAGCTATTGAGTTTAAAATATCGACTAACCAAAAAATAAAATGGTTAAAAAATCGACAATCGAATTTAATGTTTTCCAGGATGCTTCAGAAAAAAACCTAACCTAATGTTACTGAAAGTTATGTAACTCTGTTCTGATCCGGATGCTTCGAACGTGCTTAACCTAACCCAACTTAGCACTTCGTCAGTTCTACTTTTTGATCAACCCGATGTATATTGGCCCATTGCAAAACGTCCGTCATTCGTTATACATACTAGCTTAAACATATGAACAAGCACCGTATATATGTAGGTATAAAATAGTGCCTTAACACCCTTTTAAATTTAACTATGTAGGTAACCACAATAAGTGATTTCCGAAGCATCATTGGAACCGTGATAGACACAGGAACACCCTTTGGTCCACATGAAAGGTATTCAATTCGAGACTGGAATATGAGTGAAGTTTTTCAACTCCGCCATACTCGGAACGAACCCCGTGGGGAATTTGATGTGTTTAACAAGACGGACACATTCGTCGCAAAGTACACAAGTAATTGGAATACGGATTTGCCAAACTATATCGGCGTAGATCGACTTTATGGCTGCACCTTTCCACCTGATATGGACCTGTCAGAGAAAGTTCTGCTCCTTGGAGCTCTTTTTGCAATGGTAAAGGTCGAGAAAAAATTATATACTTTGATCTATTTTTTAAAAGGTTGCTAATTTTGCGTTTTTCTTCACAGTACTACCAGAATTTGCACGGAGACGTAACAGACCGAAACGGAAAATTTTGGGCCTACTGTATTTTGATCACTGTCGTTTCACTCTTTTTATTGATCGTAGTTGGGATTCTCCTAGCAGCCTTTCTTGCCTGATTTTTTATAATAAATTAATAAATTCAAACTGAATCTGTTTAGTGACAACGGGTGAAAAATGTAATCCAAGGTGGGCAAAATGTGTATTTTGCGGTTAAAATAATATTAGCCCATTTGAATCGAACACTTGTAATTAATTTATAGAATTTACAATTAGCCAAGTCCTGCCATATGCTGTAATGTCAATTAAAATCATTTTGATTTACCAATACCATTGAAAATCATGAATTGTGCACGTCAAATTTCAATCTTCCACGCATAGGTTAAGAAAATTAAGACGGAGCACCTGCTGTTTTAATGAATGACACCTGATTAACGGCAGGTAACTGATTAGTGTCAGGAGCATATGTTCAATTCCTACGTAGTCCCAAATCCGATTCACAATTACTGTCAGTTATTACAGGGTACTGCTCCTTTGATGAATCTCTTTTAGGCTTGTTGTTGCAGTAATCCCTGACTATTTTTCTTTTGATGAAAGAATAATAATCCCTTGTTCACGTTCAGGTATTCATTCAAATTGGATATGAAAACAAGTGCTGTGGGCCTGACAGAACTTGAGTTGAGAAACAAAATAAACGAAAGTAAGTTCTTGGGAAAGAAGAAAGAAATGAGGATTAAGCAAATAAATAAATAGGAATAATAGTTGTCAATAAGCCACACGTCTGACCTAACAATTACTATAATCAAGATTATACTTTATGTTTAGCACGTTTTAATTTCGCAAGACTGTGTTCATAAACGATGCTTATCTTAGATCTTACGGTCTACCGTCTACCCGCTTTCCTTGGCATTCTTTTCAATTTATTTCATAAACATAGATTTTTGAAAATTTAGAATACTCACAGGATTCAATCCCAATTTTGAATCAACATTTTTCGAGCCTTTAAAACGTGACGTGACGCCTTTTGTAAAGCCTTTTTTTAAACTTTTCATTAATATCTAAAATCTAAATTTAGCAACCTAAAATAAATATTTGCGCTCCTTATTATAAGCTTCTACGACGAGGAAAGCTTAAAATTTTAAATCCCTTAAAATTTTGTGAATAATTCGAATATTTCTATAATATTCGAATAAGAATTTCGAATTTGTTGGAAGAAAGGCGAAGAATTCGCTCCGAGCGACGAAAATTAAGCAAGTTTGCTTTTAACTGCAGTTGCCGAGATTTGTATCCTGAAACAGCATTTTTGATCATAGTGGCCACTAAATACTGGGAAATCACAGAAAGCTCAATTTTTAGAACATAAAACTATATTTCCCTTTTTTGTTGTTTATATTACTTAGCTGTTGCGAATTGCGAATCATAAATTCGATTTTTATCGAACATATAACCTAAGCTTAACCATTGACAACTGAAACTGAACACAACTTGAGAAAGACACACTTTGATTCGAATAATTGAAAAAAAATAAAAACGTTGTGTGCATCTCCGCCCACACACTTACTGAAGTAGGCTTATTCCAAGTTGTTTATTAGGTCCATTTAGAGAAACTTAGGCGTACGTCCTTTGTTCTAGTCGTGCTTCAAGTATGCTGCTTTTTGTACATTATAGCCTATACATACATATACACATAGAGTTTCCAATTATGATTATTTTTTCTGGATCATTAAACCCATCAAGTTCCGATTTTATGACTCTGGTTTGAGTTTTACTAGCTTGTTGTTGCTCTTCAATTTCGTAAGCGGGAGGAACAGAACATACATCAAAATTGTCAGTTAGCGTTTGATTACGTCGGTTAAATCGTCATGCCTTGGCACGCAGCAGTAGGTACGATTGTATAATGCTACAATACATGCTAAATACACAGTGATTCTTGGTTGTTCCCAGTGACTTCAACAAACGATATCAATTTCGTAATTTGGCAATCTCAATTTTTGAAATTTTTCAAACCAAATCTACAAGTGGGCGCTAGAAATCAGAAATATTCTATTTAACCATTCAACGAATTATGCATTTTTTGACTTCGAGTTCAAAAGGAACCACCCGCGAATACCGCCCTGTACATCCGACATCTCATTTTTTTAACAGTGAAAAGCTCAGTATGTTATTACAGAAGCTCGTAAAATTAAAACTACGACTTCAGACGGTAAGCACCCTGAATCCCAAGGTTTTTGTTTCAAAGTCAGAACCTCTTGGACATGGAGCTTCATTTTCATTCTAACTTTTGTTTTTCTGCTAAACGTTGAGTTCAAACTTAAACGGTGCGTGCAACGAAAGAGAAAGTGATTATGGCTATGTTAATAACCATTTGCAAAGAAACAGAATTCGTTGGAAAGTGAAAGTGGCTGGAAAATTCCACACAGCAGCCTTATTACGTGTAATTGAAAAAAAAAATTGAAAAAAAAAATTCCCTCGAAACTTACGTATTCATCTCAATTTTTGGACCGTCACCAGTATACTACATAGTGTAAAAGCTAGGAGAGTGTAGAACTACAGAGTAATGTATGCACGATTTTATAATCGATGGAAGAAATTTATGACCGACGTTAATCTTATAAAACTTGTACATAGTAAATATTATGCAATGATTAAAATTCAACAGATTTTCCATTTTAAAGTAGTTGAATAGCCGGATTCCCAGCAACTCAATCTCTAAAATCCGAGTTAACCCAATTTATTTCCAAATTGACTTCAATTGATGAAAAGCAGGTGAGGTAGGCACGGGTAGGAAGAGAGATATGAAGAATCTGAAGTTGATCTCTCTTCTTCCCGTGCAGCACGCACTACTTGATTACATGTTGAGATGAGATGACAGAAGGAGCAACAAAATGACACTTTAAGCTGTCTCAAGAAGCTTAGCAAGTCAGAATGAAACAAGATATAAATAATCAAGCTCATATTTGGACACCTTTTGATTTTAATCCTTTCAGAGAATTCACAAAGTTCATTCAAGGAACAGCTCTTCTGAGAATGACTCATCAGATAATTGGATTTGTGAATAACTACTTTAGCCTTTGCCTTGTTCTCAATTGAAACTCACCACTGGGCCCCACTTCTCTGCTCAATGAATTAAAGAGAAAAGGAAACACGGAGTTTGAGTAAAGTGTACGTAAAAAATGTAAACTTAAAAATTCAAGAAGCCGAACACACTACATGTATTTGTGTACGCCTTACAACAACTACATATGAATCTTCAATTGCACCCGAAGGTTCTCATCGTACAAATTCGTGTATTCGTCAACCTGTCCCTTGCCTGTCTGACAACGGTATGACAATTGACTTTAAATTGACGGGTTTGCTCATTGTACCGGGTTTGTGTACTTACTACGGAATATGGAATGACCAGTTTGACCGTTAAAAGTCGCAAAACTTTGGCTGTATTATAGCGTGATGAATATGACGCCAAGAAACTCTCGCTTTTAGATTTGTTTTGCAAGCTTTGTACCGAAAGTAAACCAGGTATATGCATTATTTTCGTGAACTTTTGTGTGCAGAGACATCTCAGATTTTTATGATTTGAGGTTTCTGTATCATGTCTTGTACGAATTACCTACTGCTGACCATTCTAAAAAAGATATTGTTTTAAAATATTTCCGAAAACCGAACTGGACGGTAAAAAAGCTAACACACGAATAGGGTCATAAACTGCCACAGGTTGGAACTCTACATAAATAACTTTTGACTATTTAAAATAATGTTTCAGATTCTCTCGTATGTAGGTAGCATATCCTCGTAGTTTATATACAAAAGAAGCATGTTTGGCTGTATGTGCACTGTTTGCTCAGGAAAACAAACATAAGGAAAAGACTAGGTTTGGGCAAGTCAAGCAAAGTAGCACCAATCCCTAATTAGTTGTGGAGTGTTAATGAAAGGAGCATCTTACGACAGACAGACTCCGAGTGACGAAAGAGAACTGAAAGGAAATCAATGGATCAAGTGCCAAAATTTGCATTAGCTTAAGCTACCTACAATGTTTCACACCTGTCACCTGTCTCCTAACTGTCTGTCTTCCAGGGTCAACAGTCAACATCAACATAGGACACCATGCAATGTGCAGTGTCTAGGTAAATAGGAGCACGGTTATATTGAACATTGAACATGCTGGACTGGAATCTCAGGTGCATGAGTCATGATATGATAGAGTTACAGCAGGCTACAATATTCTTTAAAAAAAAATACAACTGATAAACAAACAAATTCCGCAACAAGAAATACTACAATAAAATAAGAACTTGAAACCCGTTTTATAAAAATTTCAGCTTCAAGGTCCGACACCATTAAATTACCAACATAAATCCGCAGCATGAAAACCGCAACATAAAAACCGCTTTATGAAAATTGCAAGGCAGAAACCGCCACACTAAAAGACAACATAAAAGCCGCAGCTTGAAAACCGCAACATGAAAAACTCCTAATAGAAACTGCAGAGTATAAACCGCTAACCGCAACACTGAAAACCGCAACATAAATCCCCAGCATGAAAACCACAACATGAAAATCTCTTTACAAAAACCGCAAGGCAGAAACCGTCACATATAAAAAACATAAATCCGCAACAGGAAAACCGCCTAATAAAAACGGCATGGTATATTCCGCTGACCACAGCACTGAAAACAGCAACATAAATTCGCAGCATGAAAACCTTAACATGAAAATCTCTTTACAAAAATCGCAAGGCAGAAACGGCAGCACTGAACGCGAATCAGCAACATGAAATCAGCAATATGAAAACCGCAACATAGGAGCCGCAACATGAAAACAACATGATAACTGCAATAGGAAAAAGTGCAATATTAAAAACCATAACCTGAACTAACCATATGTAGCTGCTGTGACGGTTTTTAATGGGACACCACACACCATCACCAACGGCGATAACAATTCTCCAAATGTAAATGTGCATCTTTTTGTTCTAGGAACCGTGTGTTCGTCTTAGCAGTTAGCACATGCATTTAAAATAGCCTGAAATTACACTTCATCTTCCTCCATTTTCCGCAAGTTTGTTTGACATTTGAAAAAGAGTTGAATACCTAAACAAAAACCATATCGGTCCAATACTAACCCTAAACACTTATAACGCTGAGTTACCTTCCAATGCCTTTGTTAGTAAGTGCTCAACATGTGCAATTTTCTTGAGCTTAATGAAGGGCCTCCTAGTCGACTCTTAAGAAACCTTGATTTAATTACACTGTGCCTTCACGTGTACTCTTTTAATTGTGCTAATGTCTGACATGTTGTGAGCGGAGAGATGTAGTATGGATGAGCGACAGGAGGATTTTTCCTATTTTTAATTTGCACCTCGACTTCTCGCCTGAAACAATGGGAACACGATTTATGATTTATTATATGAAAAATGACAGTAAGACACTGACACACTCTTAAATGGAGGACTCTCAATGTTCAGAACATGTACGACATGTAACGAATGTGTTGCTACGTGGGATCTTCCGTGGCAGTAGGTGAACCAATGAATATAAATAAATACATATATTTGTGCTGTGCAGTGATGCTCAGAACGAGTTGGCTTGTAATTAAATTAAGGGCATAGCGAAATATTTGTGATGGGCTGCATTGAATTTCTAAGCCATGCCATTTTCAAATTGGCCAACTTTTGAACGTTATGGCATTACTTGGCCAATATGATCTGAGCCAAGGTGCCTTGACAACCAGGAAAATCCTCGTGATACATTTGTATTTATATACATTTGTCAATAAACCTTGATCTGAGCAGTTCTGTATCTTTCAGATGATTCACATTGGGTACATTTCGATTTGCGATAAGCGTGAATTTCGAAAATCGCCAACTTGCAAACAAGATCGATAGCGAGAAACACATGTTCTAGACAAACTACCATCAACTTTCTATTTCTTAAATTTCAAAATTAGACTAGATTTTAAAACCATAATTTCTCCAGTGAAATTGTCGTGGAAATCTCTTGAATTGTCACATATCCCTGACTTGTCTCGTGTCTTTGTGCTCTTGTCCAAATATTTTTACACTCAATTAGAGATTGGGAATTTTGATTTGATGAATAAAAGGTTGTTGAGAAACAATGTGCCCAAGTCCTTCTCTTCACAAATGGAGTCATTAAGTGGAGACGCTTCTTTTCAAAACAGAAAATTAATGAGTGACTATAGGATTTGAGCAGAGGAGTGGGACTGCTTGTGTTCTGACTGAGTGACTGAAGTTAATGTTAGCATTAGTATTAGAAGACTATTGCTGGGTGCTCATATGTCAATAGAGCCTCTAGTATGGCGTTAAATCATAATTCATAATGATCAGAGAAGAAGTGTAATTGAGGTCACCGATAATGCATTAAAGTTACGTCCATCGTGGAGAGAGTCAGCAGGTAGCTGAGGAAGAATGGAAACGGAGACAAAAGAATGTCTGAATTATTGGCACTTGTACTTATTGCCATGTATTTGAAGTTGCACTTGCACATATGCCTTTTAAATTTAGTTATTTGCTCATTTAAGCTAAACGCTCCTGTTGGTTTAACTCGACGTTGCATAAGCACAGGATTGTTAAACTGGTACTATTCTTGCTCATAATATACCACCTTTCTTCGAAGTAAATTTTAACCATTGTGAAGACTGCCTGGATTCAAATTGGAAACTCATCATGAGAAGTGAACCGTGCTTGTTAGCCTTGCTCGTGAAAACATAACAATTTTTGCGTAAAATCGAATGGACATTAAGCTGTCCTACACAGAAGATTCGAAATGTCTATGCTTAGCAGATGTTTAATGTTTAACGCATGGGAAAATTATCAAAAACAAATCACGACCGAATTCAAACTCCGATTTACATATTAAGTACATGAGTGAATCTATGTATCCTCACCTTGTGCAGATCGTGCGTAACATTGTCGATGACAAATGACAACTCGCTCGAATATCAATTGACTCCCATATTAGGGGTTTTGAATGAACATGCGAGTTAGGAATCTAAAGATTGTGGTTCATACCTGATGCTAAGCTAATTATAAGCCTATAATTTAAATTCCGTTGTAAAATTGGAGGAAACATTCATCCATCTGCTAAATTAACTCAAGATGTCCAGGTCAAATTTTAGAAGATGAATTTACTTACGAGGGCTGTCCCATTGAAAACGTACCTTTTCATTTCGCTCAGTGTGATATCTGAGGTAGGAGTAGATGAATTCAGCGCTGAAAGTTTCAGTATAGACGGATTCTCTAGGCTTCAGCAAAAAAATCCGATTAAAAATCTTGATACAGTCGAGCACTGTAGATTTTTAAGTACATAGAAACAAATAGAGTTTAAAATTTTGATTTTAGAAATCTGACTTTATCCACAATTTTTTATTCGCGCTTAGCTTTTGGAATTTAGTAAGCACTAGTATATGGTCGTAAAGAAGTAAAGCTAATACCTTTACGATTTTAAACATGACATATTTTCATGGGTTCAAGTTCAGTAATTCTTATTAATATATCCAAATTTTTAAACACATGGTACGAATAAACAAACTATTTCGGCCATTTTTTGAAAAAAAACTCTCACGTCTTCATGATTCATGACTTTATTTACCAAATTTACAAACAATTACATTTATAAAATGCAAGATGGAACATAATAGTTGATCAATTGGTGAAGCACTTTACCCAAATGTTACAGATTAAAGGACGTTGAAATATTTCATGAAAAAACACAACTTCCCACAAAAATATTCATGGAATCTGACATCTGACAGCATAATTTTAATATTATTCGATTTTTCGCTGAAACTTTATTAATCGTGCATCCGTCTATACTTACTGCAAATTTCAGCTCAATTCATCTATTCTCACCTCATTTATGAGCTAAATAAAATGACACGTTTTTCAATGGGACATTGGGACAACACTTGTAGTCTCCAAGATTTATCTGGTCCCACGTACGGGGTACCTGCCGTTGTCACACTTAACCTAACGTAATCTAGTTTAACTGATAAACAGCCTAACCGGATATTCCGATTGAAATTCGGGTGTACCATGTTGGAGAGTGGATGGTTACCTTTTACCTTTTCACCATACGAATATTTAAGTTGAGAGGTCGTTTTGCTTGGAAATTAAAAATTAAAATAGCTTGAAAGCCAGTTAAAAGCCTTAGTTTGGTGATAAATTGAGCTTTATGAAAAGCATGAAAGTTTTGATTAACCCTCTTGATATATGATAATGATTGGGAACGACTCCTCGTCCTCCTCTTATGCCCCCCACGGAGCTGAAACAGAGAATGGAACAGAATTGAGTGGAACTTATCCTTTGTTGAAATTCAATCCTAATGAGGAGAATTCTAACTAATTAATTTCTCTTATGCCAGACATGGGCAAGGGAAAACTGTGTGACTTATGTCTTCAATTCAAATTACAGCCTTCATCTTCTTAGTATCATATAATTCTTATTCGGTACATGTACATGCACCCAACCAACCAATAATGCAACTCTTCCAGATCCGAAACTGCATTTTAAAACAACAAAACAAACCTATATTTAGAAACTTTGTCACAGCTTTCACAGTCAAAAAATGCCGTCGGACTTAATAACGCATCGTCCGCAATAGGGAACAATAACAATAGAGAATTTCTTGACAGCGTGGACATGATTCCGGGATATGACATATTATATCCATCTATATATTAGATCTAGAAGCTAAGTCCACCTTCACACAAATAACTTGTCATTCTGCCTAATTACTTCCAAAGTTCCATCCTTCACGAACTGCATTCTTCCTTGGGCTCTAATGAATTGTTGCAAGCATCACTCACGAAGTGCATTATCCGCTTCCCATCTTACGGGATCTATTAGCACGTCAGTAGCAACATCCTTTAATAAAAGTGACAAGATTAACCAGGGACTTGAAATTTGAAACCCAGCTTTTTTTACAGGTAGCACGGTGCTAACTTTTACAAGGTATGGGAAGGAACGTGGTAATTTGTCGAAGGTTTGACTCTGTCCATTAACATTTTTTAATTCAAGAAAGAGGTGCAGGTACTGTCCACACGCGGTGTACCTGAGTGCAGCACCCAAACGAAAACGAGAGTGAAAGTTAACTCTCGTTCGTGTACCTTACCTTATGCTACAATCGAATGAATCGCAGAACCAATCAGTAAAATCAGAATAATCAATAGTGTCAACAAAAACCCGCACTGTCCTTTCCTAATGATATTGTCAGCAGAGTTTGCTCACACAAATGACCCTATGACTTTCTCTATATCGATGGTTTGGATGTCAAACGTCAATTTCAATGCATGTCCGTTTGTTTGATTAAAATTTGCATCGGGTGTCGTGTGTCAGAGTCATAGAGGTACTAATACTACATTGTCAGAGTCATATTGCTTTGTCAATTATGTGATTGAAAAAATTAGCCTAGGCTTGTATTGCCATTTTGCTGTTCCTGGTAACTTCACTTTGTAAAGTGAATTTATGATATTGAAGCCTGCCGCTTTTTATATGGAAGTCGTGCAAAATATGGAAAGTTGTAAGTAATTAAATGAGTTGGACAAACAAAGAAATTGCACAGATGAAGCCGAGGACTGGCGTATTTTAAAATATCAAACTTGATCAGCTCTGTCATAAGTTGGTACATTGCATTGAATGCAGAAAGCTTTACGCAGAAATGCTCAATTTGGATGACATGTGTCTTCCGAGCAGAATTTATGCAACTATGTGTATTTTATACTGGGTGTGAAGATTGGATTATAATAGTAGGAATTTAGATCAAGCCAGATAAAGTCAGAGATAAGACTTGCAACAAATGACGGAGATAATGTCATTATATTACAGGTAGACCAAGCACGAGCCGATTACGAGTATTACAGAATAGAACAAAATGCACCAGGCGTCACGGGTCCATCCTCTAGATTTGCAAATGTGTATGCTTAACTGCTGCATATGGTTTCCGAACTGACTATGATCTCCAAAAGTCTCGTAAGACCCGTCCTCCCTTTAAACATCAATCATTGACGACGCAAGATTGGAAAGTGATTTTTGGTTGGGTATCCCATTCTATTCTTACATTCTTCAGAGATCCCAAAGGCCCGACTATTGTGCTCTACGTCGGATTCGAGATTTGAAGAAGAGAGACGTGTGGATAATTCGAGTGGCATCTCTTCTCTCCGCGCATAATGAATGTGCATAACTATAAATGCTTCCCAAAGGAAGATTTATATTTAGACCCACATCATCTAGCATACACGTACCCTGGGCTGTAATTAATAATTCCGTTGACTGTTTTTGGTGGACGTGGAGTGGTTGAAGCTCCTCTTGTTTCTCTGGGACGAAAGGAAGAGTGTTCCGTTAGAAGAAGGCCTCGTGTGGGCTGAATGGGGGTTAGCAGTGCGAATGTGTGATATAATAATAAAGCTGGGATTACTCAGTTAGCGGAGGTCCTTACGGTCTTGTGTACTTCTTCGGCCTTTATAAGCGCCCGTTCCTTCAACACTTCCCATCACTCTCACTTCATCGTCTCCCAGAACAAGCCGGAATCCGCTTGGCACCCAAAACAGTAGTGGACACAATTTGTAGGCTTCCTTCCAAATAACAGTTCAGCAATCATGAATTGTTTCAAGGTGAGTTTTTCACAAACTGTCGGCGTAATTTCCAGCGATTTCGGATTTTAGTTGAAAATTGAAAACGACCTGGGTCCAGCTAAGCTCCACCAAGGAACAAAGACAAAGGCGTCTTTGCCTTGTTGGTGCATGCGCTGAGCAGATGTCTTTGTTCTTTGTCATCGACTCTCTTTTGAATTTTCCGGCGTTGGTGCGCAGTTCGCAGGCTTTAGCGTCGGCTGGTTTACCGTTTACGAAGTGGGCGCATGCGCAGTTCTAATAACGTTGTTATGTCGTTAAGGCTGCCACGCTGACTTGAAACGAACCTTAAATTTATGAATTTTATTCTATATTCTTGAAATTTTCTAGGTCCTAGTCCTACTCTTCAATGGAGTAGCCCTTCTGACAGCAACCCCGATCCCAACCCCAACTGCCCAGTACCAACAGCAGTACTATGGTCAACAGGTCACTGCCCGTCGTGAACCCCAAGTGGCAGCTTCCCAAAGCTTTCCCCAAATTGCTCCATCCAAACGCCAATCATCTGGCTACGGCTACCCTCAACCCACACCAGAACTTGACTCCGCTGCTCAAACATTCGGTGACGGGTCATTTGCTCGTCCTAACTCTGGAGGATTCGGAGGTGGTGGCGGCGGTGGCGGCGGTGGTGGCGGTGGAAACCGTAACGTGAGATGTACCCGAGTTCCGTCCGGTGGTGGTCAAGACTCGTACAAATTCCAATGTGAAATTATTCGAAAGGAAGACATTACGCTCAAGTACGAACACATTCTTTGGCTCAATTCCGGTGGTGGCAGCAATGCTCCAGCCGTTGAGATCATCGTTCCTAACTACAGGGTTGAGGAGATTATCAAGGCTGGGTTCAAGGGTGGTCCCGGGGGCGGTAAGCAGCCCATTAACATTCTGCTTCAACGACCAGAGAAGACCGTTGCAGCTGAGGTTGACCAACCAGCACCAGGCGGGAAGATTGAGCCTGAGATTAACATTTCGTACGAACCAGCTACCAATACTCAGGTCCATTATCCCAATGACCAGGCCTACAGGCCACTCAGTGGGCCCATCCTCCCACCAGCTAGGGACTAAGCGGCAGCAGTGCTCTTCGTTCCAAAATGGAGGACCCAAGCATTCCACTGAAAATCCTGACATTGGACTTTCCCATTTCACTACGCTACTCATTTCCGTGTACTATCTTAGTCTTGTCCTCTGTCTCTCCAAAAAAACATCAATATTTTTATTACTAAACTTGACTTTTACATTTGTGAACTAGCTATATGGAATGTGTTGTATTTTGTATTGGAATTGAAAATAAAACACCGTTTTGTAATTTAATTCTAACGACGTTTGAATTTCTGAAATCTCTTTTTTAAGATTAAAATCCAACAGTATCTAGAGTTGATCTGGTCATGCTTCATTCATGATGCAATGGGCGTCCTCACCTGATATCTGAAAATTGATGATCCATCATCCATCAGGTCCTGTTACTTTGAACTGGGTCCTGTAAAGTGGCGGAATAATTTCTAACAATTTTGGCTTTGAGAGCGCAAAAGTCACTTTACATTTGTAACCATGATCATAATTTTTGGGTTTCAAACCTAATACAACTACAGAGCAACCTTTAGCTAAGCCTAATAAGGATCTGCGGCTGTTTTTGGAGGATAGATGAAGGATTCCCATAGTATTAATTATATTTGAATAATTGCTCAATATTTAATGATTTAAGGTTTAATCGAAGCTTCGAAAGTATGAATTGCCAAGTTAAAAGAACATTCTTTACAAATTGAAGTTTTACGGATTTAAATAATTCAGCGGCTAATTTTTAGTGAATTTTGAATTTCATTATTTCAACGGATTTCAACTGTCAATATAAAGTTGCTAATCTTGGTTGCTAATTCTACAGGGAACGGCTATTTTGGATTAGTAGTACCAAAGTAGTTGGTAATATTTTCAGTTTTCATATTTTGGCAATGAACATCCATTGTAGAATCTTGATAAATCGAGTAGCGTATATTTTACGAATTCAAAACTAAATTACTACATCTTTTAAACAAATGTAAGGGCATTCTAATGCCACTTGACACATTTTACTTTGGAAAGGTGATTACTCTACATAATTCTACTTTTTCACAAATAAATCATCTTGAATAAATTCTGAACAAATTGGAAACACCTAAGCAGAAGACCCTTCCATTTTCATTAACCAAACTTCACTTGTTTACACAAATCACACTTCAAGACACACATACAAGAACTTACTGATTTCTGCCAGGGAAGAAGGTAAGTAACATAGGGAAGTGCAGATCCCCATCTAAGTTCTCTGAGTGAACCATCGGTTTCTCTTTTCTCTATG
>JAQFYU010000871.1:0-17983 GCA_034694905.1 Ceratophysella granulata | reverse complement strand
GTTTACCTGAACTCAGGCGAACATTTGAAGCCATCAAGCTCCTCTGTACCCCTTCGCAGTGTCGAGATAATCGCGAATACACGGACGGACGGACAGACGGACAGACGGAAACTCCAAAATATAGAGTAGATCCCACGCAAGTAGTGCTCAGTCCTCATGTTCTTAAGCTTTGGAGCTTCATGGTTGATATCCCTTGACTTGGATTTAATTTAGAAACATTAAATATTAGAAATTGGAAATTGCATGATTGTCGCTTTAAATGATTTAGGACCTTACCTATATTAATCAGTTCATGATTTGGCAATTTTAGCTGATTGCATTGAATTCGTGTTCGAAAGAGAAAGGAAGCCTGAGCTTGATGAGAAATTATAGACGGTAATCGCTAACGAACGGCTGCCAAACACGAAGGTGCATGTCAAGCAACTGTTGCTGTAATCCAATGGGTGATATGATGAGTTCTGCGTTTTATGACATATATGTATGTATATGTAGTATACCTTGCACGAGGGTCATTTCAGTAGTTTCTCTTTAAAGGAAGTATTTTCACCTTTGTTTTTGCGAATCTTGGTATTAAAAAATGGTCAAAAGGGAGAGTCCAATGTTCATGTGTCATGAGTTCTAGTGTAGGTACCAATTTACAGCCGAAAATATGACCTACACGACCTAGACCATAATTTTATGTTTAAAAAATGACTGAGGTCTGGATTTTGTAACCACCCATTGTAACCGCTCGATCTTCTGGTCTCGTTCATACATTTTGTGGTCCATTGGGATTAGGTTAAGTAGGAAACAAACGAAAACGCAACCTAAGCAAGCAAGCCTTGTCAGAGTGAAACCGAGGTGGTTACAATTGATGGTTACTACGAGTGGTTATAGTGTGTTCCAAAATCCTGACTTGAACCAAACACATTATAAATGAATTCTAACCAACCTATTTGAACTTGATTCAAGTTACAGCCGAATTCATAGTGTAATTTCAACAACATGCAAGGAAACTTTCGAAATGACCCTCTTTTACGGTACGTGTGAATGAATCCATAAAAGCCTGATTTGTAGGAGAAAATACTGAACTTTTAATTCTTTCGTATTGCTTCTCTGTTAATTTGTTAACTCAGTTCAGAAACATGCATTCTATTTACTTACAATTATCTTTAGTATAACTTTCACACATATCAATCCAATCATACCTTTACGATAAAAATAATAACTAATTCAAGTTAAATTCACAAAATTCTGAAACCGCCTAAAAATTGAGCAACATGGAAAGTTTTATGGGAAGCTACTATGGTAGTATGGAATTTGTATTAGACTCAAGCCTAATGCTAAACATTCTCTTTCCGTGATGGCTCTTTGGTAAAATTCTATCAATTCTAAAATTAAAATCACAGAGTACATAAGTAATTTAAATAACATCGATGTCCTAATTAAAACTTAAATATTGGATGTAGAATTGTACACAGGGCTAACGCTGACTTAGTTCCTGTTTCATCGCTGCATATAAGAAGAGTAGTAATAGTAATGCCTAAAGGAAAACTTAAGTTCCACATTCATTACAACTCGTTGTGTTCTGGATGACGGTGATGTTCAGTGGGATGGATGAAGATCCCTTCCTGAGTCTCCCATTGTGTGGATGCATCTGAGTAGTCCAGACCAACCACTTCGTATTGTCCATGAATGGGTCGTCCAAAAGTATTTCCTGAGACTGCCAAGTAAACACTCGTGTCCACGTGACGAAGCTGAACCTGCTCATCTCGTTTCCATGAATCACCATTGCAGACTACTTCCCACACGTCACCTGAGTCTCCTTCACCTGAATGGAACATTTATCATTAAACTACAATTAGTCTGAACGAAAGAACCTCAACTATAGAGGTAGAGGACATACCACCGTGTATTTGGCTTACCATTGATACCGTACGCACTAATTTCTTGATGGCTGGAAAGTGGGGAGGAGAAATGATGGGAATGAAGATTCTTTTCAGTTGGGGGATGTTCCAGTCTTATTTTTCCGCCGCAAGAAATTGGTTCACTGCAAATATATAAATATAATACCATTATTTTTAAAAGGTATTTATGGAGTTGTTTGAGGTTGTTGATGTTGGTGCAATAAATGTTATTCTTTTGCAAGCCCTATAGCATTTGCATTTGCAGTATAACTAGAATAGAATTCGGTAAATACAAAATATCTCTGAATTATCTTAGCATGTTGGACTATCCTCTTTTTTAAATAATGAAATGTTCAGTTGAGGTTTCTAGAAACATTGGAAGCGGAAGCAGCGCAACGGCGCTTGGGCAATGCTTCTAGAATCATCGAATTTAACACGCACCGGCGGCACTCGGACAGGGTTTCTAGAAACTTTGGAAGCAGCGCACCGGCGCTTGGTCAAGGTTCAAGGTTTCCATAAACATTGGAAACAGCTCACCGCACCGGCACTCACTCGGACAAGGTTTATAGAAACATGTGATTGAGCGAACGGGAATTTGGACAATGTTGCTGTAACATTGTAGAAGCCGCGCATCGGCACGGATACTGTGACAGCACGAACATGACACATGACCCACAAGATAAGCATTTTCGTAACAACGTATCATCAGTGTTCATTGTGTTGCTGCGTCCAATGTAGTTAATGCTCAAAACTATCGGTAAATTGGCTGCAAACGCACAAAAGTCGCTGCGCGAAATCATCAGCTGTCCGTCCGCTGTTGCGTTTGCAAATTCTAAAATAATGTTTATAATTATGAATATGGTTGGTTACCCTCGCTTGCAGCCAACGGACGAAGTACCCTTGATAAGCCAATGTGAGTTAACATCCTCCTTGAGCTCCACGCCTGTGACGGACTGCTGACCTGAGCCTGAACCATACTTGATGTCATGAGAATGAAGACGAATTCGGAAGGCGGTGTTCAGGAGCTTGAGTACACTTCCGCATGTCACGTCTCGGACGCTCTTTCCATTCCCCAGATCCAGTCCGAACACGAGCACCAACAGCCAAACTACCTTCAGACTCATCTCTAATTTCTTACAAACTAGTTTACACAGTAATCAAAATTATTTTTAAATGATTAAGTTCGATGAACCGGGACCGGGACAGTGACAGTAGTGTAGTAGCAGTAGCAGCAGTGACAGCGACTATTGTGGAAGCACAAAAGTAGAGAAGAATGAAGAATTTACAAAAGTACGCGGGGCTCACACGTCTGCTAAACTGACGTGTCAACTGTTGTCCCTTTTCTTCTGTCGTAGCGTGGCTCTCTCGGCAAAAATATGAGATTACTTAAAGATTTTAGGAAACAAGTCTTTTTCGCAATAAAATGCTAATTTTTGTAATACAGATAACTAAGCTGCTGTCTGTTTTTTGGGCAAGGGCTGCTAGTTGTCTATAATACTGTAGTTGTAGTGAGTTGTATGTAGTCAATTGCATACGAGGGCCGTTTGATAAGTTTTGATTCTGAGGATTTAATATCAGGGTTTAGCTTTTAACACAAAAATCCAGCGGTCCAATGACGCATTTTTTAATGAAACATTTTAGCTAAAAGAGGAAATAGCTTCGAGTAATTAATTACCAAAGAGATTATGAAGCTTCACTGAAGCTTTGAAAGTACTTTGTTTGTATTCTGCTGGTCTAACTCGAAACGCAGAAATAAATGCGAGTAGGTAATTTCATTTCTGATTTTTGATCCAAATATTATAATATAGTTTGTGAAAATATTGCAGATTTTGTCACCAAAATTGCATGAATAATGATGATGGATGGTGAACGAGTTTGAATTTGCGTTTAACATTGAAATTATTATTTCTGGAAACACTTGCAAAACACAAAAGTTAGTTAGTACGAGTTAAAGCCATTCTGTGCATGTGCATTGTGCCGCGGCGACGCCGCTGAAGAACTGATGAATTCGCAAACGTAGAAAGTCGATGAAGTAAAACCAAGATTTTTCAGTAACGATAAACTATAACATAGGTTAATTAATTATAATTAATTCCAGTCAGTAAGCCGGCTAAATATAATGCTCAGAAGTATTTTAAATGCACTCGTGTAAAATGAGGGTATATATCCGGCTAAATATGGATTGGAAAGTCTATATGTAAAGTATTTATTGTGCTAATTAATTTCAAAACTTCATAAAAAGTTAAGTATCGCCTGCTCGACGGTTCGTTGATTTCCTAAATTGCATGAAGCGTGACACAGCTCCTGAAACGAGTTTCTTCTTCTGCACAACCTTGTGAATCTCTTTAATGTGTGACACGGCTTCTCTCAACTTGTCCACGTGATCCCTCGTGGCTGGGTCATGTAGTCCAATGGCTTCCTTGGCATGAAAGTATCGTCGAATTAGATCCTTGACCAGAATACTGTAATTCGTTCGGTAGTGCTTGCTCGTGTACACTTCCTGTAGCAAAACACGGTAAAACCGAATAAAACAGTAATACATCTTAGCTCCAGTAAATTCTCTGTAAAAACTTCAGAAATTTTGACAATTCGAGTCGGATCATTACCGCAAACTTATCTGATTTCTTGAGTATACGCCGGAAAATTGCGAACGTGTTAAAGGGAACCGGGTACTTCATTCCGTTAGCATAGAATAGCCAAACCTAAATGGTAGTCAAGGAATACAAGGTCAGTTTAACAAATTAGCGTGATTTGTAATTGTGAATAATTCGCGTACCCTTGTCCGGCCAAATTTCCATTCCACGTCCGTATTACTGAATATGGATTCAGCCGATCCCGTCATCATGGCCACAATTGTATTCAAAAGTATGGTGATGGCGAACAACTGGAATACTGTAAATTTAAATTAAAAGTTACAAATTGTTTGCTAACAAATTCGTTACAGCACTCTTCATCTCCAATAAATGTTTAGCGAGTAAACGGTATTTTTTTAGCGCCGGTTAATTTTTTTCTTAGCGCTTTGATTAAATCATAGCCAAAAGATACTCTGGAAGTTTTCAATAAATTTTTGAGGTGATTATCAATTTTACCAGCATAAAGTATTCTTCCAGCGGATTGTGTGTAAATATGATGATTTTCTTCTCTTTCTCCGTCCACAAGACGATGTGTACGAATGACATTTGCATAGTCCAATGAGGCCATTCCAAAGATACCCCAGACCAAAGTTTCCATGGCCGAGCTGAAGGAAGTATAGGCATCTGGGTTGAAGGTCAGCTCACCCGTTGCTGGGTCCTTGTCAAAAAATGCTTCGGTGTTTCCATAACCCTTGTACAGCATGCACAATCCTATTCGTCATTTACAATAGTTCAAAGAAACGGGTTTTATTGTAAATACGTTTAATAAACTCCCAACAGGTGGGTCGGCCTTTGTTGCTATCACTTGGCACCGAAAAAGTGCATCATAGACTTCATTGCGTGTAGTCCAAATGACAAATTCAACTATTCGAGTAGTCTGGTTGGAAATCTTGCGAGTTTCAATGATTAAGTTTCTGAATTTCTAAACGAATCTTTAAATTCCGTTCTAATTTGACCTTAGATTGTCTCCAACTTCAATAATTTCTCAATGAATGTGTAATTACTACAATTTTCAAAGCGAATATAATTTACGCGACGTCATTTCATAACCGGAAGTTCATTTGGTAAATTGTAATTAACTAAGGGCATTACTTATCAAACAACCCTCGAATCTTCCTTTTTTTCAGTGCCGATTTCATAAATAGTTATATTTATAAATTAACAGCTAAATTTTCACGGTAATACATGCATACCTGTTGCAAAAGAAAAGATGACAATTGCATAAAGTGCAAAAGCTCTGGCGATACTCTTGAGCATTTTGGAGAGTGCAATTTGTAATGGTCCAAAACGGGAATCCAGCTGAAGTACACGGAACACTCGTCCAAAACTCATGGTTAATCCCAAAACATAAAATGACTCGGCAATCAAGAGTGGTTCATACTGATTCCAGTACTTCCGGCTTCCAAACTCTCCTTCATTGATTCCACCCTATAGAAATTATTGTTGCATGATTTTAATTTAAATTATTCGAGATTATTATAAATTACTTTCAGACAGACTCACCAAGCTGGGCGCTTTAAGCCAAGCCGTGAGAGCAAATGAAAAGGCGACAACGAAGAGAACTTGAATGACAATTTCATAAATATTCCACATTTGGTTCAAGTACCGGCTGCCCAACGACCAAATTTGGGCAAGTGTTGATACCATTTGGCCAATTACGAAGAATACGATCCAGAATTCGACGATAACATGAAAAACTTCAAAAGAATCAAATTGGTATATCATCAACATCATTAACAAATTAACATTAAAATAATTTATGTAAATTAGATAGGCTATTTTTCGGTGAAAGTAAATGATTTAAGTTGGAAAACTTATTTTTGGTTATAAGTCATGTAAAATCGGCTATTTTGCGATGAAAATAAGCTATGCCAATTAGGTAAAATATTTTGCGATGAAAAAGTAATGTAAATTAAGTAGGCTATTTTTACGGTGAAAATGAGTCATGTAAAATAGGTAAGTTGTTTTGCGGTAAAAATAGGTGATTTAAATTGTTAGGTAAATTATTTTCCTTGTAAGTCATGTAACTTAAGATGTTATTTTGCGGTGAAAATAAGTTACGTAAATTGTTAAGAAATTTTTCGGCGAAAGTTTGTTATGTAAATTAAGTAAGCTATGTAAATTAGGTAGGCTATTTTCCGGTGAAAATAAGCTATGTAAAGGTAGGCTATTTTGTGATGAAAATAAGCTATGCCAATTAGGTAAAATATTTTAAGATGAAAGTAAGTTATGTAAATCAGCTAGACTATTTTGCGGTGAAAATAAGTTATGTAAATTAGGTACTTAACCTTTTTTTTTGGTGAAAGTGAATTATGAAAATTAAGTACGTTATTTTACGGTGAGAATCTGATTTTTTTGCGGTGAAACTAATATTGCCGCTAAAAGTCGGTTACCAGAGCCTCGAGGTGGTGATTTGTCATTAGGATCATACTCATGATGAAACCAAGCTTCGGCAATAAGCAATCCGAGGAAGAACAAGTAGGATGCCAGGTCATGCATGAAGTAGCTCACTGGAGCCGAAAGCCTTTTTTGGATACGTTGACACGGTCCCATGCAATTGGATTGAACGCAGAAATAAAGCGAAATCACAGGTAGGGCGACTGTTCTTAAAACAAATTCCCTCATTCTCGCCCATCGACCATAGTACCTCCATTGATCAAAGCCCTGATGCCATTGTTCACGTAACACCTTCACAAATTGAGCAACGTATTTATAAATGTCATTTTAATTCAGGCGCCATTTTAATTTTTCACAAACCGTTTGCGTGTGATGATGACTGACAAATTCTTTTTGGAAAAGATCAACAGCCATTGCAAGTCGTGGATACCTTTCTCCCGAGTTTTGTCTGTATCCAGCTGGTTGACTCAGTAATAGCTCAACTTCATCACTTGTTCGACACAGACCTAAATAGGTTTCATTAAATATTTCATGTTATCAGAAAATCATTTTTAGTTGGTTCGTTTTACCTAGCAAGTCTCTTGCAAATTCCTCGAGGTCCTCGATCAGCTTTTGATATTCACTCCGGACTTCCGGTTCATTCGCTCCAAACTGCAAATATTTTTTTTAAAAACATAAATCATATCGTAGTTTAAAATATACAGGGTGGGTGCGTTATGTTGACTTGACTTGAAAATAGAATCGATTAATGGAGCTTGAATTTTATGAGCTGTACAGACTCTATGTAAGCATTTTCAAATTAATTACCAAAAACTAGCAATTCGTTGCCACTGAAGAATAATAATTGAAGCAGCATCAATAATTCATGAAAACTATATTTCCTGTCCAAGAAACTTCCCCTATTTCGCAAAATAACGCTTATTTTTGCAAATATTGTAGGAACCAAGAATCATCTGTAACTAATTTCAATAAATATCTGGAAAAATTCAGAACCCAATCTATTCGATAATACTACCATAAATTTTAAACATATTTGCGAGGCTCTCGATTTCCGGTGCCAACTGACATTTTGTAAAATTTGCGAATTTTTTCGGATCCACCCTGCACACAGCTTCAACTTTCACAGCTTGACACCTTTATAACAAACTTTGAAGGCAATTGTGTTATTTATCTGGTCAAATTTCTAAAGTTAAACAAAATGGCTCTCAAATAATAGTATATTTGTTGGAGCAATTTTCTAATATGGGAAAAAATTCGTTTTAAATGACACCATATTAAAAGGATCGTCAAATTCTGAGTAAGAAACGGTTAATTTCCAACCTTGAATACTAATATTAATGGGCATAACTTAACGTTTTTAAAATTATTTTCCATATTAGCCGGTTAGTATGCAAACTAACCAATTGTCCATATTAGCTCATAAACAGTGGAAACGCGCTTTCACCACTTACACTTCTTAATTCTTCAATAAGCTGAAAGGCATGAAATATTGGATCAACCGATACGAACTCCATGCAGTAGAATGAGATGTACGTTGGATTTGTTAGTGCTTGGAACGTATGAACTCGGACGTAGGAACTCAGGAGATCACCACTGTAAAGTGAAAGCAGCCATGGTGAAAGTTAGTCGCCGGATGAGCATCAACTGTATTGGCTCAATCAAATTCCTGATTAACACACAATTTTTTCTGCACTGAATCTTACTATTTCTGATTTTTATCCGTTTCCGATATAGGTTCCAATCGTTCACCGACACGGAAGAAGTATTTGATAAGCTCGTAACAGCCACAATGGGCAGCCAACATGAGAGGCGTTATGTCCAGGTCAAATTCCGAATTTAGAGTTTCATTCTTCAATTCGAGTAGTTGTTGAATAGCAGCTTGTTCCGAACCCATTTGGGCAGCTTCTGTTAGAAGCATTGGAGCTTGGTAACTTCCTAAATTCTGTGTACGCTGAATTTGGAATTGAACAAATTCCTTGACAATCGGCAAGTCTCCTTCCTTGATTGCATAGAAGAAGGCGTCAAAGAGCTCAATTTCATTTTCCATTTCGGTAAATAGTAGTTTGACCATGTCCAAATCCTGAATGTGAACTGCCATGTGGAGCGCAGTGTAGCCCTAAGATTTGTCTTCCAGTAATTTAATTATCGAATTAATTTAAATATTTTGGTATTGGGCGACTCACATCAAAGTTCGCCTTATTAATGTCGAATGTAGGCCTATTTCCTCTTCCCTTCAAATATTCAGTGGCTCCAGTAAGGTTTCCGGTTGAAATTAAGCTCATGAACTGTATTTCATTTGCATTTGGGCGTGGGATCTTCTCCAGTAATTGTTGCACCTTTAATTGCAAAATATAAGTCGTTAGACCAGGCAGAATTTGACCCAGCTGAAAACTTGCCTGTGTAGGCAACATTGGTTTTACCTTGGGTAAATTTGAAAATGACACACGGGGTGACACGGGAAATTCATTTCCGCTTGTGACTTCTGTCCCAGATGAAGAGCCGCTTCGTAGACTCGAATATGCCAAATTTGAAGCTCCAGCAGAACTTCGACGGCCGGTTCCGGGTGTCGAATCACTAACTCGTCTGTTTGCGGCCCCAGCCCAAGATGATCGTCGCATTCTGATTGTGGTAAGATATGAGCAATCGAAATTTCTTGCGTTTAACGACTAACACTGAAATGTCTTGTAAGTTTAGAAAGCGGATTTATTTTTAAAATTTCCAGTTCCAAAAACGCTAAAGTGTGGTTGTGTTATCAAAAATAACTTCTGGCCAAATCGTGCTGTCAAGGTGACTGTCCATGATCCATGACAGGCGTTGACGTTGGAGTTCTTCGTCAATCCTACTCTATATTTTTGAGATGTTGTTCTAATTCTATATTCTGTCACACAACAACTTTAGTTAACACGGATCTCGGTTACCAATGTCCGTTACGTTATTCGATGTTCTACAAAATTCAATTTCCCCTAATTCTGGATTCCAAAGATGTAAAATGTTTATTTCACCTCTGTTACAAATTACGCAATTTATTTATAATTACGTAATTATGTAGTCGTACTAAAACGCTATATAGGTTTTTGAATATTTTAGTATTTTCAATCACGGGATACATAACATATATGTTGATGTGTAACACAGATATCTCCGCAACAATGTTCTGTATGTCCGATTAATTACGCGTAATTTGGAAAACACAGGTACACGTACAAATCAGTGAGATCATTGACAAATGGGTCACCTAGTGTTAATTAATCGTCGTCATATGAGGAGAACCTAACCTAAAATTTGCGGCCTCATGTAACTGGTTTTTAGAAAAAAGGAGCTTGGATCATCATCATAATGAAAGGTTCAAAATGGTCCAAATATGCAAAAAGAAATGTACAAAATAAGCGCGAAAATATGCAACAAAAACCGTTTTACATATGCAACAAAAAACACATCTAAAGTTGTAGAAAGTAAATGCTCCTGTCATCCATGTAGAATTATATGTAAATCATTCTGAACAAACACCAAATTAAAATCACAGAAAACGGTTCAGATAAGATGTGCATTAAAATACGCACTCAACAAAATGGCCATTACATTCATACACTAACAAATATGCAGTCATCCAAGTATTTAAAATGCGAAAAATGTTGAAAAACATCAAACTAAAACCAAGTCGCGACAGCTTTTCAAATTCCTAAATAAGACAGTGACAAAAATATGAAACTTGCAATTTTAAAAGAATATAACCTAACCCAATAAAATATGTCTACAAACGTGTCAAAATATAACATGAAAGTACAAAAAAATGTTCAAACTTAACTATGTATGACTGAAATGCGCTAAACCTTTAAATATGCACACAAAAAATGTCAATGCATAATATGTGTTAAATTATGCAACAAATCCGTTTTATGCAACAAAAAAGACACATTTTAGGTTAGAGAAAGTAAATGCTCTTGTCATCTAAGTAAAATGAGATGTAAAAAATGTTGACCAAACACTAATTTTTAAATCATTAAAAACGGTCCAGATGAAATGTGCACTAAAATATGCAAAAAAGGTCATTGCATTGATACACTAACAAAAATATGCAGCGAAAAAAAAAACTGTTTGAATAAACGAATAATGAATAATTGAATACCCGAGTCATCCAAAGTATTTAAAATGTGAAAAATGTTGAAAAACATCAAACTAAAACCAAGTCGCTTTTCAAATTCAAAAATAAGAAATAGAACTGCCAACGCAGACAAAATTGAAATTAAAAAAACTATTACAACAAATATATACCTAGTTTAATCAAAAAGTGTTAAATAAGCGAAAAAAAATATACAAAAATTTATTACAACTTTACATTAAACAGACGTATGCATTAAATTGAATATGCAAAAAAAAATTGTGCAAAATTTGATTATTGGCTATAATCCGATAATTTGAAATCTTAGAAACTAAAATACAGATTACATTGTAAGGCCGTGTGTCAGTTTCAAGCAAACTACAAATTGACACCCACTTCACACCCCCTAATTGTAATTCCGTCCATCCCTCCAAACTAGCCAAAGTCCTTGGTCTGTATTTGGAGAGTGGGGAAAGCATGACGTAAGTTTCTGTTCCAATTCGAATCTGGTATTCACATACGGCCTTCCACAAACTTGACGAAGCAGTTAGTGAAAGTAAAACTTTTTTTTTCTGGGAAGTTGGAAATCCAGATTCCGCCTCAAGTGGACGGACATGGACCAAATACTTTTTTTTAGATCCATAGTACTTGAACCTCCGTCTCTGTCCAGAAGAAAATGAAGAATGGTCCAGAGTTAGCCAACGGCTTTTTCCATATTGAACAGAACAAATTGACAATCTTTGTGCAATCATCATCCACTTTCTCTTCTTCTCTCCCTTTCAGTCCTACTACAGGGCTGGTCACAGAATATTGGTTAATTCAAATTCAAAGTTGCCATTTTATTTTGCAGTGCTCTGGTTCATTTGATCTTCAATCTACCCATTTGCCAGTCATATTTTTATGGAAATATTATTAATGAAGAATGACGTATAGAAAATCGTAGATTGAACAGGACGGTAGAATGGCGGCTGCTCTAATGCTAATTTCTAAAGCATACCCAAGGTGTCTTGACAACGGCAATTTCCTGCCTTATATAAGGTTAGGCCATTCTCACAAAAAAATTTCAACAATTGCAAAAATGGAGCTGGAGAAATTTTTCAACCAGTAATGGGAAACTCCATTAGAAAAAAATCACGGCAAAGCGGCGCTTCTTCCGCAACAAGGGTTGTTTCAAATGTTTCTGATCTTTGTTATGGGCTAATCATATGGCATCATGACCATTAACTTCTAAAACAACCCTCGTGGTTTTGCTTCTGTTCTTGCTCCGCCATGCCCGCCAATGCTGATGACTTTTTTAAAATTAAATAGTTGGAATTTAAATACGAGAATGGCCTAACCTTATAAGAAGGTGTCAACAAACCTTGAGCATACCAAAGGCTAAAAATTGCTCGCCAATGCTTATCTAAAAAAAATGAAAATCAATTTGCTGTCTAGGAATTTTGGAGCAAATTCATGCTGAAGTCCACCCAAATACACACTTGAATAAGAAAATCACTATGCATCTAGATAAAAAATATATTCTTCAATTTGTAAATCTCGAATTTTGGTTTTGAGCAGATTTCAAAGGGTTTACATTTACTGCTCCTGTAAAAACTTAACTTTGGTATTATTTGATAATTCAGTATTGTTTTCAAATGCTAACAAATTAGTTTAGTTATGTTTTGATTAATAATCTAAACTCACCTAACGTCACTTAACATAATTTTACCTCACTTCAACATTTGACTAAAAACGAATGGTTGATGTTATTTAAAGCCATTCAAATAAATATATTTAACTTTATATCAGTGTGGGTTAAGTGTACCAAAGGTAAATCCAATGTTCTACTTCTCCAATGGAACAACGCACAAGCACAACAAATCGATATTAGATCACTGTGTGATACAAAAATAATTTTTGAAATGAATTTTTGACCATTCAATTTGCAATGAATAATTAGATATTTCAGCATATTTGGAAAATTTCACATGCATTTGAAAGCCATTGAAATTTCGTATATATTCGCTAGTATACAAATTCCAATAATTTTAAATTAAATATAGATAACCTAGCCATAAGTTTGCTTTTAATGGGTTAATATTTTTTCACTATACGATATCATTCTTAATTCAGAAAATATAAAGTTCTATTGAATTTTAGTCAATTTTTACTGAGCTCGGCTGTAAATAAACGGTAAAATGGAGCTGAACCTGTGACTATTTCAGAAAATTGTGAGTGGCTCACCCAGTACGTCCTTGTGAAGTGAAGTAGGCTTGAGAGTGGCTGTAGCTTTGAGGGAAAGTGATTGAAATTTTGTCTTTTTTTTCAAGAAGTCTTAGGTCAGACTCAATCCAGACTCTGTCTCTTTGTGCAGAGTACATATCGGTTCATTTCATTCAATTTACTCCCACTACCCAAGCCTCATCTCCTCAACTGCCCTTTTTCCCCTTTTATCTCTGCTCAAGTGTCCGTCCGTCTCATCATCCACATAATCTGTTTACTTTCATGGACCAGTGACTCTTCCAAAATCCACCCTTCTTCTTCTGCTACAATCCCCAGAGGCTCCGCTCCGGCTCTCGCTCATCTCATCCAGTCCAGACTTTGAGCTCGGATCTGAAGATCATGAAAAGCTTTCTTTTTCATATCTACCTACTTTACTTTAATAAAATATATAAAAAAGGAAAATAAATTTTTGGTACATTTGAATAAAATTGTGCGAATTAATGCAGGTCCTTGCCTGTCGACGTGCCAAATACCTTTTTATAGCTAACTATATAGGATGGCGAATCTGGATTTTTTTAGTATTAAATTTGCGCATGTCAGATTTTTGAATCATTTTACTAAATCATTTAGCTTATGAATATGCAATAGGTGAAATTCGTTATTTTTACAGCCATGAAATCCGAGATTGGACCTGGAAAAAGGCACTAAGTCATTCTACAAGAGATACGCCTTTCACAGCTTTCAGCATTCTTTGTTATGTACATTCCATAATAATTCCTAACTCATTTCTAAATAGTTATTTTTACAAAAATCTCAACCCTTCCTGCTTAATGAAAATCTGGAGCCTGAACTGAGCTGCCTAATAGGTGTATTTTATTGAAAACGACCATTAGAATGAGGTTGGGATTATTTTCATATGTTTAAAAAATTAATTCCAGACACATTGCAGAATTCTTGAGTTTTTTTAAACATTTGCTCAGCCCTCGGATTTCTGGGGCCGTCGTCGACTGAGATACCCATTTAACTGAAGGAGATCAACAAAAACGTCAACGTGAACTAAAATTATATCAAAATGCCAAACCTCAACCTAAATATTTAAAAAATTAAAACAAATGGCTAAATAGCAAAATATAATCATTTGAAATCGAAAGGATGTGAACAGTGTGATACCTAGAATCTAATGTCATTATCATTCATTATAATCTACTACCATTATCGTGTGGTTCTCACGTCTGCCTTAGATCCCAGTAATAGTTGAATCCTGAAGAAGGCAGAGTCCGAGTTAAGGGAGTTTCTTTCATAAAAGCATGATTGGATTTGAGTTACCCTTTGTCCAAATATCTGGAGTTCTGGGGATTTAAGAAGACTGACAAATGATAAGATCAGGGTTTCAGTAACAATGTTATAGACTTTGACAGAGAAAGCTCAGTATAGTTACATAAAAATACATAATTCTAAAAGAAGGTTACCAACACGCACTCGTATACACGACATTTTGTAGGTTCATAATTTTCTGCGGCGCTAAAAAAATTCGTAAAGTTTGAACTAGGTGAGCCTATTTGTGACTTACTATTAGGCGCTAAATGACGTCTTTTTGGCGCTAATTATTCAGATGTAGGTATTAAAATATTCGCTAACTTTGAGGCGTAAATATTTTCGTTTATATGATATAGGAATAGGACGCATGACTATAATATTAGGTTAGGTTAGGTTATTAGGTGGACAATTTAGCGCCGGATCTAAGTTTGTCTAGCGGAATAGCGGCCATTTGAAACCCCCACGCTAAGCGAATTTTTATAGCGCTACCATTATGAATTTATTGCGGCGTATTTGAATAGTATGTCAAACAAACCTCAAACTTATTTTATACTAAAATCATCATTTGTCTGATGATGGAAAGTACACCATGTAGGTTTCTAAGTCGGTCTAAAGAATATTTTTAAGAATTAATTATTAATGCCAGTAACAGCTTTAGTTGACGACCTGCAGTAGCCGTAAGTCGTGTTCGTGTGTATATTGTAGTTTGCGTGTAAATTCGACCACGTGGATTTCTATGTAAACTGAAACTAAGAAGAGGAGATGGGAAATTATACAAAAGTAGCTTATTTCGAAATGAGTCCATTTTCCGTACGTTGGAAGAAGTTGTAAGTTTGGGGTAAAGTTGAAAATATGTAGAAACGGATTGAGAAGACAGGAAGCATGGGAAAAGAAAGACGGACTTTGGGTTCTTGGTTGAAATTTGAATGAGAGGGCAGAGCTTCTCAGTTTACACTGAAGGAGAAAGTGGGCAATAAATAATTTTCTTATCCGGAACGAACAAGACGGAGTTCCTCCTGGTCTCGAACAAAAGGAAAAGGAATCACTTCCCCACTAATGTACATCCAACTCGGGTGTACAGGGCGGCTCACGTCCAGCTTACACCTAAATCCCTAAGTACAGGAGATTCGGTATGTTTCAAATGCTATGTCTTCAATTGATTTCATAGTGGGATTTACTCGCAAGCGGTTCAAGTGATGCTTACTAAATACTAGCTGACCCATTGGTAAGTGATAAAATCACCGATCTGTACCTGTGTTTTGAATTTGCCAAAGAACACGTAATTAATCGGGCAACAATCGTTATCGGTAGTGTTGTGCAGTATGTCTTTTACACCTCATCACTATGCATTGAGGCTCGTTATACAATCAATTTGAAAATATTTATTTCAATAGCCCATTTTAACATTGCTTTACGTTGCTATGACAGTTGAGCCACTGTTATTTGTAACGGAGGTGAGCATCATCAACATTCTAAAGATTCAGAACCCAGAATTATGAGAAATTAAATTGTGTAGCATTACGTTGCCAGGACATTGGTCACTGGCAGTCGTGTTGACTAAAGTTGTTGTGAGACGCACAGAAGAGTAGAATATAGAATACACACAGCTTCTCGAAAATATAAAGTAGGATAGCACAATGTAAACTGGTGGCACAACTTTGAGCCACGTCGAACCGTGTAAATCACTGTAGATCGGTGCCGAGTAAAATTTAGTTTGGAGATGTGAAATGATGTACGAGTTATTGGCTGTTTTGGACTCGATACGAGGGTAGTTTCAAAATTTCGGGCGTGTATACTTATTTTTTATATTTAATATTTTGCATTTATTTTTTTACGAATTTACCTTTCACATTGATCAACTTTTTTCGCAAATTGTTAAGATTAGATTTGACTTGCAACTTCAAGAAATAATTTAGGTTCGTTTGAACGAGTTTTACCTAATTTTCAACGAAAAATCAAAATTTTCCACCCGGGGGCATGAACTTTTTAGTTGACCCTCGTATTAAGATTGATTAAAAATAAATTATTGAAAAATAGGAAGAAAAGTGCAAGTCAACGTAATTTCATTTCAGCTATATTGAATTGAGCATGACCAAACCGTCCAAATTGGTTGCCAGCCACCCTGTATGAATATGGAGGAGGCTAATAGAAGAACATATTACGGTTAGGTTCCAAAACTACTTGTCTGAGTTGTGGAAGCAGAATGAGAAAGATTAGTTACTATTCTGGTTGAGCCTCTTAGAAATCAAAAATGAAGTAATTTATGTGCAGAAGAACGTAAATGTTGTGAATCTATATTCCAAGTGGAAGATCTCATTAGGGTCTCTAATGACTTTCCATTGTCTTCCCAGCCTCCGCCTTCCATTTCCTTTCTTATCATTTCCCAAGAACCCACTGTTGACTCCTTGATGAGTCTTTTCCGCGACTCAAAAGTGAATTAAAGCAGAAAGGAGATAGGAAATGGATAAATACGTGCACTCAGAATCTCTCACAGTTCCCAATTTGAACAAACTTAACCCTTCTCTTATTGAAAACGTGGAATCACACTCGAGTTTCGTGTTTTAGCACATACACTGAAATGCTATAAAGAAAATTCGCGAATTGTAATTCCATTCTTGTGATAATTTTTCTGAAACGGAGTTTTTTAAACGTTTTTTTTTAATTGCCAGCTCTAAAAATGCCCTATTTCAATTATACAGTACTAGATTTTTAAAAAGAAGAGCTTGATAATTGTTTTCGTGTTTGTCTTTTTTTGCTTGCAATTTCGAGTACTTATATTGGTGAAAATATTTCAATAAAATATTGTAAAATTGAATTCTTGGGTGCCTTTAAAAATTGACCCAACGCTACTCAGAAATTATTTCGAAACATATCATGCTATAAATAATTTTAAGGCATTTACAGGTTTCATTTGAAGCGTCCATTTGCTGCTAACTTTGAGACAATTATTAAGAAAAAATTTGTCATCATGAGTGATGAGTGATGATGATGACTGATGACTGATGATGATGACTTTGATGTGGCCTCAATTACAGTGCATGCTGTTTGCATGGAGCTCTGGGCTTCGGAAAATGTAACACCAGACAGACAGACAGACAGACAGACAAAGCAAATCCGTAAGCCTACAGAGCTTTAAGAATCTTTATTTAAAATAAATTTATTATTCACAATTGTTTGCAAAAAGTGAGTGGTTGAGAAATTGAAATTTGTGGTATAACGTATATTTCAAAATTCTCCAACATGATTTCGAAAAAAATGGCCTTTACTCGTACAAATTCAGCTATTTTAGACCAAAAGGTCTTATGGGATGGTCCTGTCTGTCTGTTCGTCACTGATTTTTTCGGAAGCAGGCGCACGAGTTGTATGTATAGTGGTATCAACGGAAGCTTAACTGCTTTGCTTAGAAGCAGAGCTTCTATATGTAAACTGGGTTAAATACCGTGCGAACT